>JANHGB010014445.1:0-16450 GCA_026283785.1 Coracopsis vasa | reverse complement strand
GGTGCTCCAGTCCCCTGATCATCCTCGTGGCCTCCTCTGGACTTGTTCCAACAGTTCCATGTCCTTTTTATGTTGAGAACACCAGAACTGTACACAGTACTCCAAAGATGCTCAAAGGTCATCTGGAGCAGGGTGGAGACTCCAGAACCTCTCTGGGTAATTCATTCCCATGCTTGAATACAGTAAAATTAGTTTTTCTTAATGTTTGAATGGAATTTTCTGGATTTCAGGTCATGCCTGTTGCTTCTCAGACTGTTACTGGGCATCATGGAGAAGTCTGGCAAATGTCAAAGTGTGCAGTGCAGGGACCGTTGAGTGCAGAGTCTTTCTAACCAGAGCTGTCATGCCCTCCTCTCCTTAGCTCTTCCCCTTCCAGAAGGCAGCCTATCCCAGTCTCACTGCTTTGTCATCATCTCTTTCCTTTTTAACTTGTTTTAGTAGGAACATACAGCTCTGGTCCCTTCTTTATGGAGATTCCATAGAGACAGAAGGCTTGGCAAGGTTCTCGTGATCAGTTTTAACTTTATTTCTCTTCTGCATGCTTAAACTTCGTTCCTATTCTTATTCCTCCTTCCCAATCTCCCAATTAAAAGAGTGACTTGTGATGGGATAAAAATAATCTGACGTGTTTCTTTTCGCACTGTGTATTTAATGTATTCTATAATATACACTGTTTTTCTTCTTATACTTGCACTATGTATACAAGAAGAGTCTGAAATAGAATGTATCCACAGAATCCATAGAATAGGTTTTGAAGGGACCTTGATTTCAAATGTCTGTTGCTACTCTTGAATTGAGAGGAACTTTTGCAGCAAGTTAAAGACTTGGTGACATATAAGGTGACATCTACACTGTTAGATAGCTCTTCCAGAGGAGGTATTTCCTAACCTCAAAGTCAGGGGATGCGAGTACCTCCCAAAGATGCTGTTTAACACAGGTGTTTTAATTTCAGAGAGAATTGGTCGTATTTGCAAATGATGATCACAAATTAATACCTTTTTCAGCTCAAGGAGCCTGAGATGAAGTGATGCCACTGTCATAGCCTCGAAGCTTGCCATTCTGTGACAAGTATGTCCAAGAGCATGTGTTGAGAGGCTGTGCAGACACCTGAGGGAGCAAGGCTTTCTGGGCTAGCATTGCAGTACTCTGGTTTGGATCAACCTATATTACTTAGTTTTATTCTATACTACCTGTAAGTGAGTTTGCTGGAGTCAACAGTCCTCAGTTATAGCCAAGGCTTTGTCTGGGAAGGATCAAGCTGGTTACCTTTGAAAGGGTCTAGGAACTAATCAGGACACGAAAGTTGGATCTGAAAAGCCAGAAAAGTCAGAGCTAAACTGACATGGTAGCATTAACCGATAAATGTTGTTCCAAGTCCTGTCATTCCCAGCAGAGTCACAGCTGAACATGCCATTTCTGTGGTCATTCCAATTTTAAACTGATTCTTGAGGATACAGTGACCCCCTATCCTCCTCCTTCCCCATCTATTAATCTGTCAGATCCAAATAAGTGTCATTTATCTTGGAACTAAAGCTAGCTTTTCTAAGGCAAAATATCAAATGTACAGTCTACACAGGGCTGCCTGCTGCAGTTTCTAACCTGTTTTCTATTAGAATGTGCCTGTTTGATTTGCCCTTTGCATCTACTGAAATATTGCCCAGTATTGCAGGATTGTTTAAGGTATTAAAATCCTTTCTCTCCTAGGTTCATGTCTGGAAAGGGTTATTGATGTCACCCATGAACATTTTCAGTTAACAGCTCCTCCACTTAGCTCGAGAACTTCTGTTTCTGTCATTGTGCTGTTTCCTGTTTGCTTCTCACCAACAGCTCCCTTTGATTTAAATCCATGTAGTTGCGTAGAGTTCTACGTGAGAGCTGAATGGAGCTGAAAGTTGCTTACACAATGTGGTGCACAGGCACCTATGCGGGCACCGTTATTGATCCTGCAGGGAAATGTCGTGTCACTGAGTCTCCAGCAGAGATCAATGTGTGAGCAGAGCTGCAAAGAGCAGTGAGATGTGCCAGCAATGGCAGCTTAATTTGGGTCTTCACGGTGTTCTGAATGCAGCCGGGTGGTTTACTGTGAATGGGATAAATCACATGAACTGTTTGAACTGCCTTTAAGTGTCAGCCTTTATGCTCTTCTGTTGTAGTAGAAAGTTTCTTCACTGACACGAAGGCAAGAATATGAATAGGAGCTTTTATATTTTCACTTTCAATGCATTTTACAGCCAGAAGAAGAGTTACATTTGGGTGCTTTTTAATTTTTGGATACCCATGAGGGAAAATGTCTCAGGTTTAGAAACTTTTTAGTGCTTTCCTAAAGCTCTGCACCTCTACTCCGAAGTAGGAGATATATCTCAGGGAAAATGTCTTCCTTGTCCATCACCCTGATGCTTAGTGTCTGCAGCATGAGAAGTGACAACAGTTGGAGACTGCTATCCAATCTGTAGTTCTGCCTCTTCCTCTCAGTCAAATAAAATAGTGCCATGCAAGTTTTGATCATGGGGAATCTGAGTTGAGTCCGTATGGTTCTTTCTTTGATGCCTGTGGTCAGCTAGAGAAAAGGGTGTAAATTGTAACTTTTATTGGTATAAGAAGAAAACTGTTGATTTTTAAGTAGATATTGATATTTAAAGTGGAAGCTAACAGAGGTTATTGGTATAAAAAATGAAACTGTTAACCTTTAAGGTGATTGGTAGGTACTAATATTAGACAGGTATGGTCAGTCAGAGACCAGTGATAATGGAAAATCATATGGCGAGATGGATGAACCATATCTGATTGGGAGACCTGTGTGATGCCTAGACCAGAGATTACTGATAAAAGCACAAGCAGTGGCAGATCATTTTTGGCAATGTTCTTCCAAAGATCGCAGAGGAGAGCTATCATAGACCTGACTGCCAGTTGGAGAGGAGAAGAGGAGGAACCTGCCTTCACTGTGTGCCTGATACAGAGAAGCTATGCATGTGGACTCTGGGCTGGATCAGTGAGAAAGTACCCCCAAATCTGTGATGCTCGGCCATGATGATGGCTGAATGAGTGATGACTCTGCTAGTTATCACTCATTCAGCATATAGGAGCATGACTTCTGGGGTATTGCCAAACTGGTGGCATCAGCAGTGGTGGTTCTGCAGGATTATTAAAGTTGTATTATTAAAATAATAGTAAGAATATTACTAACGATAGTTGTAAGATTGCATTATGCAATAAAAGATAGTGTAATTCAATATTCCTTGTGATATTCCCTGTGTGGAATGTCATCTGCTCAACCATCAGTCTCTCTGTGAAAACTGATCTTAAATTTCTGGAGCCTTGTGACAGTTCCACAGTGAGATAAATGGGTCAACTCACACATCTACATCTTCACAGCATCACAGAATAGAGGAGGGTGGAAAGAAAGTCTAAATGTTGCCTAGTCCAACCCCTCTCCTCAAACAGGGTCTGCTAGAGTAGGCTTTCCAGAGCAATGTCCAGCTTGGTTTTGAACAGCTCCAAAGTCAGAAACTCCTGTTCCTGTATCCCACAGGTTGTGCTACACCCAACCATCTCTTCTCAACTCAGCTAGTCATGTCTTCTAGGCTGCCTGCAAACTATGGCCTTGAACAAATTACATTGGCTTATGGTTTTTATGTGTTTTTGAAACCATAAGTATGGGAACCTCCTTAAACAAGAAACCTAAGGGAGGGTGGGGAAAAGCAATACTCCCTTCTCCTTCAAGAATATCCTGTAGCTACTTGCATTCCAGCCTAATCCCTGTTTTGAGAGGCATAATCAAAGTCAAACTGTCCTCCATTTCAGAATCTATGCTTCAAAGCTGGTTCAGGCATGGCATACCGGCTATCACATTTGTAGCTGCTGATTTTCAGTGTGGACATGAATGTGGGGAACAACACTTGGCTGTCCATACTTCTACATTTGATACCTTGTGTACTAGCAATAAGGAAAACCAAGAGAGTTGGATACCTGTATTTTAATGCCAACTGTATGCAGGAGGGGAATGAATGCTGGATATTAGCTGTGGACCGTGGCAGCCAGGATCTGTTCACTCTGTTCTACATAAGTGGAACAAACAGGATTAGTAATGGGAGATGGTCAGAATTATATTTGCAGAAAAATTAAGGGGCTAATGAGAAGTTATAAAAGGAAAATCAAACAAATAGGTATTGTTTTCCCATGCATTGAGAAAGAGAAATAAATAAACTATGGTAAAAATAATCTCACTCTCTTTTCTCCTGAATTTTATATCCTCAACACCAGCCATGTCTGGTCCAACAGGTATCTCAGGGATCCATTTCTGTGCAATTATCTTCCTTGTCTGGCAGTCAAGAAAATTAAAAGGGGGATACAATGGCATAGTCTAAAAGGCACATTCAGATGTGGGGAAAGTAAACTGTGTAATTCTCTTAATATTTGTGAGAATACATAGGAGTGAATACTGAATAGGGCTCTGTATCTTAAAGAGATGTTTTCAGAGTTTGCTACTCAGCTTAATAATGGGCAGATCAGCAGACTTTTACTTTGGAAACTCAGTTTTACTTTTTGGTCGAAAGCCAGAAACTTTACCCATGTGCTATTGAGGTTATTTTAGTGAAGTTTTCCTAATGATGGAGGTAAGATGGGTGTTACTTTTTGAACGCATTGTCCGAAACCAATGGAAAGACAGCCATCATGATCAGAAAGACTATTTTTGGCGACATCCTACTTTCTGCTATCTTTAGATTAAAAAGGGGAAAAAAAAATAGCACTTTTTCTCATTAAATGTGACCTACTTGTAGAATTCACTCATACTGTGATATACAATATACTTTACTGAGGGAGAATGTGCACACAAATCCTCTGGAAAAGAAAGCAATTTTAACCCAAATTCTTCTGTAAAGAAGAGAAAGGGCAGACATTCATTTGGTTTATCTAACATAGTTTTCCTTGTATTTATGCTCTTTCCATAATGTGGAAATGAAGTGAACTTCTTTATCTGTGAATTCTTTCCAGACTTTTTAAGGATGTGCCTGTGGTGAGGTTGACATAAATGCCTGCAGGAAGGATTGAACCCTGCAGCATTAGGGGTTTATGGCACCTGCCTACTTAAGCCCTAAAATCACCTTGGCTGACTTTGGTGCAGAAAAAAGTGGTGCAGAAACTCAATTAAGGCAAAAGATTAAGCAAAGGTTCTGTATCAAGCAATATCAAAACAACTTTTACATGGACATTGATTTAGATTATACAAAAGGTCAGAAATTAGTGAGCTATATTTAGAAGCCACGCAAGGCCAAGCATTTGCTTGCAGACTGGGTTTCAAGTTCATAAATGATTAAAACATTTCTTTTCCTTAATCACTGGAGAGAGGACAAAATGAGTACAAAAATACAAATATGTTAGAAACAAAGACACAACAGCTCTAATGTGTTGGGTAAGTAACCACGTCTGAGGACTACTGGAAACTATTGAGGGACTGACACCTGAAAGTAGTGAGTATTTCATTGCCCAGGGATGGTTTTGGGTTTAAAATGACCATTGTGTGTGGCAAAAAAATGCTGACAGTAATGGGAATGTGTGTTTGAAAATGATCCCTCGATATCCCACCTACTAGGGCTGAGTTTGGAGCAGAGGTGGTGTCTGAAGATCTTGGAAATGAATGGAGACAGCCTGTAAAAAGAGATTTTGGATGCATGTGAAGCTTTAAGTGAGATTTATTTCAGGAGAATTCAGAAAGTATTAACTCTCCTGCACACCATCTGCTTGCATCGTAAGCCACAGAATGTTTTCCAATAAGCAGCTGTAGAATCCACAATGGGAAAAACCCCAACCAACACACAAACCAAAACCCCCTCAAAGAACCCCAATTTGTGTGCTTGGAAGACAGGGGAAGAGGAAAGATAGGAGGTGTGGAGACAAGCACATCTTGCCAATGGAGCTGCTAGGGCCAGAAGTTGAATCAATGGGTTGTGTGGGCTAAACCTCTCCTATACTCATCACGGATAAGTTTCTTCCATACCAACAACTCCTTAGGATGCTTGAGGAGTAGGTAAATTTTTAAGATGTTATTTTTATAATACTCATAATTACTTAAGATGAAATAATTATTATGAATTTTCTCCTTTCCATGCCAGGAACACCACCTGAGTAAATGCATGCTTTTTGAAAGTAAACCCCAATCTAATTTAAGATTTCATGTGATAGACAATCCACCATTTCTTTAAATAAGCTACTCCAAAAGTTTCTCCCTATTAAATACTGCATGCCATTTCTATGTGGATCTTCCTGACAGATATTGTTGCATATGCTTGCAATAAGAGATATTTATGTGGCTTATAGAAGTCTATACAAAGATTTAGATAAAGCATTATACCTACAGAGGCCATATATATGGAAAAGACAGGCAGGAAGGATGGGATTAGTACAAAGTAGCAATGGTCAGTAAAAGGTCTTATGAGTCAGGTGGTGAGGGACATGCTTCCTCTTCTCCCTTAGTATTTTTCCTACCTATATGTTGAAACCTATGACTAAGTTGTATAAAGCTCAAGCCAAGCTTATCTGATCTGGAAAACAAAACCTGCTCTTGCTGGTGAAGGACATTTATTACTGTTTTTGTAATTCCAAACCATGGTGGCTGACTGGAGTTTCTGCATGTTTGCCTGTGTTCTTACCTCATCCTGCCTATGGATAACAGTGAATCCATATCATCAGTGCTGGAAGAATTGCTGTTCTCTGCTTGCTAGTCCCCTTAGCTTGTCCTCTTAGCTATCAACTACAGGAAGGACAGATGGTGTAGTGTCAGCTTAAAAAGTCAGAGCAGTTGAGGATGACAAGTGTTTAGGAGATGGACTTCAAGTACTAAAGAAATGATGCTCTATTTTTGAGTCAGCACTGCTACTTTTTGGGAGTCGTTTTGGGTGATGAGATTTGCAGCTTTTGAGATGACAGTTAGAAAGGGTTCTGGTGCAGGGTAGTCACTGAAGTTTCTTGATTGAAATGGCAATCTGAATACTTCGTGATAATTAGAAGCTAGATATTATTTTTTCTTTTCTTACATATTGTGGAAGAAAATGGAAATATTGCTAGAATGTAATAACAGCAATGTTGTTCTTCTCAACAACTAACGGCTACTAAAGCAATCTAGTGAGTTTAAGTATCTGTGAGTGACTATGATGAAACCACAAAGTAATGGTCTGAAGTCCAACCAAAATGGAATAATAACCAAAATAACTTCATCAACTACCAGGCATGACTTGTACAAAAATATGAAAGAAGGAGCAAGGAAGAGCAAAAACCCTTAAGAATTGAAAAAATCAGACTAATTTTTATCATTTCACTGGAGTTTTTCCTGGCTAATATTGATGTAAATGAGAGCAGGGCCGTCTTCTACCATCAAGAACTGAACATAACCATCATTAATTGCTCTTTCATCAGGCAACTGATATCATACCCTTCACCTAAGAATAGCTATGTCTCTTTGAACCTCTTCTAATGCAATTATGAAAAGAAGAAGAGCTTTAAAAGTGGGTTTAAATACATTAAGAAGTGGCGAGGTTCTTTGAGTAGTATGTATGAACGAGACATGAATTATGACAGTTCAGAAACTAGCAACGTTTAGTCTTTTCACAGTCAGTACACAATTGCAAGAATCACATAGTTTTAGTTTTTATCTGCTCTCTTGTCAGGAAAAGATTATACTTACAACAGTGTTTCTATGAGTCGCTATTAAAGAATAGCAATCTGTAAAAATCATGTTCTTGTTTGAAGGTTTTATTTTCCCTTTTTATTTTAATATGAATGTTGTATTATGAAAGTTGTAAGAAAGAAGATTGAAGATAAGAAAATTCATGCCGGGTTATGTCATATATACGTGGGTCATCCTACCATAAGAGAAAAGGAGGAAAAAAAAGTGCAAACAAGAAAGGGTATGATAACTCTACAAATCCAAAATTTTTTAGAGAAATTCATGTACATTTTGCAATTGAACTACCGTGACATCATTTGTACAAACAGATTCAACTTCATTTTGTCACTATCATGATAAAAAATAATCATTTTCTCTATCTCATAAAAGTAATTTTGATTTGAGCCAGGCATTCAGCAAAAACCCAGTAGTACAGGTCTATCACTTGCTGTATCTTGAGACTCTTCAGTATGGAAAAAGGCATCCATATTCCAGATATTCCTGTGATACAGATTGCTTGAAAAACATATTTTTACTGCTTCAGAGTCTTTCCCAAAATGGGATTACTCCTCTTGTTGAGTTCTTCATGCATTGCAAATGGAACAGGTTTCTCTGCGTAGTTTGATAGGCACAGAATCAATTCCTCATTTAATGGCACAGTTCTGCATTGTTTGCGTTAAGAAATTGCTACCAGTGTTAGTTTAGCAGCTTTATGAGTTGCCTCCTCAGTGCCATGTTGGATGAGAGGATGGTTGAAATCACACATGGATATGAGCTTCAGTTACTTTGCAGGAAGCCTCATGTGTTACTTACCCTTGTCCAGGCAGTCTGTAACACAAACCCCCTCTTCCCAAATCCTTTTAAACTTCATTTCGTCTATCACTGAGTGAAATGTTTTATTCAATCTGAAACATTTTTTAACCATAGAAAATTCAAAGTTTGGTTTGGATCTAAGCTAAAATAAATCTGGAATTTGACTTTGCTTGACCTGTGTCTCTTTTGCTTTTGCCACTTAATGGGAAAAATCAGTTATTCACTTATTCCTAGTCTCAGTGACAGCTGAAGTTCTAGATAATTTAACTTCTAAGTTAAAGAACTTCTAATTAAACTGGTCAATGGGCACTACATCAAGTTGCTGTGTTTGTGGTGGCATTTCTTATAAGTACAGTGTGATTTACATCAGATTATTTTGACCATCTAAAATGTAAATGAGCAGTCTAATATGTAGTCTAGACACTAAAAGTTCTATAGTCAAAAGAGAAAAGGAGGCTGCAGAGAGTACGTTATCCCTTAAGGTAGAAAGAATGAATCGCCATCTGGAAGCACCTCTTTCTCTCTGCTGACAATGGAGAAAGGAAAATCAGCTTAAACTAGATGGCTAACTTCCACTGTCAATTCAGTGTGAATTCTTCCTGAGCATCACTAGTGCCTCAGGAGAATTAATATTGAGTGTCTTCTTTAATCTGTCAATTATTTAATCAGATTGAAACAGATTATTTAAAGGTTTTCACTTTTATTTTTGGTATTCTGTATTTGAGTGCATGTACTTTAGTATTTCACCCATGTTGAAATCCTGACCTTTGTACTGCTAAAAGCCATGCTGGAATGATGTTTTCCATCCAAATAAAGAGTTTAAAATGCTCTCTGTTTAAAAATTTAAGTATTTTTTTCTGTTTGAGTCTTGTTTCATATTTTAATAGTGACCTGAATAATTTAACAACATTTGGGCTAAATAAAAGCCTATATGACATGTTTTCTCCTTTGCCATTTGAGACACTATTACACAAAATAATGTCTATGCAGATGAACAAAGGTCTCCCCTGTGACCTGTGGTGTGTATAATTTTAATCACAAGACATTTGCTTCTGCAGGCATCTTAATGGCTGAGGACAGAAACTGGTATGAAGGTTTGTCTTAGTATGACTGTTATTCTGTACAATTGGGTTACCATTGTCAATTTGTCCATGTTATATTGTTGTTTCAGGGTGGGGGATAGGGAGGATGTAGAGAATGAAGGATGAAGCTCCTGTCTGGATTGTATGTATGTTCTTATGAAGCCTCTTGGGAGTACTATGTCTTACCTATGTCTCATGCTGAGGTCTTTAAAAAGGGCTGACAAGATCTGATCAAAAAGCTGTAGCACAAGAAGACTGACAGGCAGCGTAGTTTAGCACCTTCTGGCTTATTTATTTTGCCCCCAAAAACCCTTCAGCTCATAAACCTGCATAGAAGACCCTTTGGATTGCTTAGACTTGGGGCTGCAATGCATTTTTACCAGGAGATGCCAATGAAAGCTATGGTCCCTCATGACCTGAACATGAAAATAACAAATGATACAAGTGCTTGAGCTGCTGTGAGCTGGTGTGTCTCAATGGGCAGCTTCAGAACTGTGTATATTGGCCAGCTGGTCTGCTCTCCTAAGACCATATCATGCCACAGAAGTAGATACCTTTATTTGTCTATCTCCATTGTGTATTTGCTGTTGAATAATTGATTTGATGCAAGCAAACAGTTATTCCTCATTTTGTTGAGTTGGGAAAATTTCTGCTTTCATCTCCATATGGAGATGAAGCTGAAACATTAAACAGACAATGATATTTAGAAAATATATGCAAAACTGACTTCGAGAGAATGCCTCATGTAATTCTGTTCTTAGAATATCAGTAATATTAATAGCTTGAAAGTGATGTGGACTCATTTTCTCCCTACTTACCATTACCACTGGTACATTTCTACAGCCAAACTTTACCCATTCCTGGGCTTAATCTTGTGAAAAGCCAACATCAGCAAAGTGGTTCTGAGCTTCCTCTCATGACATTGATAGAAGAACAATTGTACTTGTAAGGATGAAGGGCTCATCTTATCATCTTTATCGATTAATATTTATGGGGTTCTAAAGGGAGACAAGCAGCTAACAGGAGAAAATCTACACAATTGATCTACTCCTAAGAGTACTTGCATACCCATGTCATGTATACTGGTGTGGTGGATTGAGCCTGATTGGGCACCAGGTGCCCACCAAAGCTGCTCTGTCACTGCCCTCCTCAGCTGGACGGGGGAGAGAAAATGTAATGAAAGGCTCGTGGGTTGAGATAAAGACAGGGTGATCACTCTCCATTTGCTGTCATGGGCAAAACAAATGACTCAGGGAGATTAATTTATTGCCAATCAAATCAGAGTAGGAAAATGAGAAATAAAATCAAATCTCAAAACACCTTCCTCCCACCCTTCCCTTCTTCCCAGGCTCAACTTCATTCCCAGTTTTCTCTACCTCTTGCCTGCAAATGGTGCAGGAGGGTGGGGAGTGGGGTTGTGGTCAATTCACCACATGTTATCTCTGCCATTCCTTCCTCCTCAGGGCAGGACTCCTCACACTCTTCCCATGCTCCAGTGTGAGGTCCCTCCAACAGGAGACAGTTCTCCGTAAACTTCTCCAGTGTGAGTCCTTCCTACAGGATGCAGTTCTTCATGAATTGCTCCTGCGTGGGTCCCTTCCATTGGGTGCGTCCTTCAGGAACAGGCTGCTCCAGCAGGACTTCCCATTGGATCATAGCCCCCTTTGGGCATCCCTCTCCTCTGGCATGGGGTGCTCCATGGGCTGCACGTGGATATCTTCTCCACCATGGACCTCCATGGGCTGCACCATGGGCTGCACCATGGACTGCAGGGGAACCTCTGTCCAGTGCCTGGAACACCTCCTGCCTCCTTCTGCAGTGACCTTGGTGTCTGCAGAGCTGTTCCTCTCAAGCGTGCTCACATATTTGGGGATCTGTGCTGCTGTGCTGCATGCTGAGGGCTTCAGTGCAGATATCTCAAAACGCTGTTATCAATGGGAAGCATCATGGTTTGCTGCATACAGCGGGATCTCAAGGAATCTGCTCCCTTCTTAATGCCATACAGAATCTTTGCTGATGACTTGTAAGAAAATATCAAGTTAATACCAGTAAGATTGTCAGCTAATATTTTGATTCTATTTTGATTTCTGTTATGCAAATATATCTGAATTTGTCAGTCATCTTAGTTTGTATGAGAATATCTGAGATCAGCTTCTCACCTGCAAAGTTTGCCCTATTTGAATGCAGTATATCATTTCCACAGTGAACTCAGGCATAAATATTAATCCTCTCCTTATATATTCTTCGTATGATTGCTAATGTTTGCTTCCGTGCACACATCCCTTCAAACTTCTATCTAGATAACTTTAAAGAAAGCAGAATGAGATTGTTTTGGCATGGCCTCTGTAAACCTCTGCTTACAAGGTTGAAACAGCAAATCAAGGGCAAAGGAGCTGACTCAGCAGAGCCAGTTAAGTTTCTGTCAGGGCTTATTATAGTAATTTTACTAGGATGTTTGGCTCAAAAACTCTTCTACAAGCACACACACACACACACATGGACACATGCACAATCATAATCCAGCAAATTAGGTGCAAGAGGGATCAGTAGCAACCACAAATAATATCCATTACACATTCCATGTAGTATGAAAAATAGAGTTATTAAAATGGTTCCTTTACAATACATGTAGTAGCTGCTGTTGTCTGATTTCATCTTGATGTACCCAGATTTCCTTCTTTCTCCTCTACTATCTGTCATGATTTAGGAATATCTTAATCACATTGAATGGGTATTTGACAAGTCCTATTTAGGTTATGATTAGAGAGATAACTTGTGAGTCCTCTAACAGCTGTAGTGTGCTAGTTGGGCAACATGACATAAGGGACAGTAGAAAGATGTCATTAGGTTACAGACAGATTACTTCTAATGTTTCAGTATCTCCCCATATGTGTTATTTGTAATGGCAACTGGTTTTTAAGGCCATCTGGTTAATAGGCGTTCAGCACGAAAGGCAAGGTACAGGAAATATCATAATTAAACACATAAATACATAAACTGTAATAAAGATAATAGAGCCACTAACAAAGACCAGTCACCGATCATTGGGCAACTGATGAAGCCACTCAAGCATACACTTGAAGTGATTAAACATTGAATTTTATATTTAAGGTAAGAAAGGAAACAAAATTATCCTGATCACTGGAATCTCTCCTATCTTCTTAAAAACCTCAATTTCTAACTATTTTCTGTGTGACCTTGCTCTTTTCTTGAGTGTATGTGGGTGGTTTGCTAGTGAACTTCAAGCTGAAGTAGCCAGTGAGAAGGTGGAGACCAGAATCTGGAGAGGCCCAAAGTGAGAGATTTCTCTTCATCAGGGACTGTAGGGATACGAGAAAGGGTGATGGGTTCAAACTGAAACAGGGGAAGTTCGGGTTAGATATAAGGAAGAAGTTCTTTACTGTGAGGGTGCTGAGGCGCTGGCACAGGGTGCCCAGAGAAACTGTGACTGCCCCATCCCTGGCAGTGTTCAAGGCCAGGCTGGACAGAGCCTTGAGCGACATGGTCTGGTGTGAGGTGTCCCTGCCCACAGCAGGGGGTTGGAACTGGATGGTCTTCAGGACTTTTCCAACCAAAGCCAGTCTTGGATTCTGTGATTCCATGATGTATCTTGTTTTGGTCTCTTCCAGCGTTCGTCACTCTACTGAATGGAGAGCAGGCGCAAAATGCCATTCGGAAGTATCACCAGTATTCTCTTCGGGGAAAAGAGATATCAGTGCAGCTCCAGCCAACAGATGCTTTGCTGTGCATTACCAATTTACCCACTTCATTTACATTGGAAGAGTTTGAAGAACTTGTGCGTGCCTATGGCAATGTCGAGAGGTGTTTCTTGGTCTATAATGAAGTTACTGGCCATTCCAAGGGCTATGGCTTTGTGGAATACATGAAGAAGGACTCCGCTGCCAAGGCCAGACTGGAACTTCTGGGGAAGCAGTTGGAGGAGAGCACTCTCTTTGCACAGTGGATGGATGTGAACCAGCTCACCACAAATCTTATTCACTCTAAGTGCCTTTGTGTAGAGAAATTTCAGAAAGACTGTGCTGACTCAAAAGAACTGATCCAAGCTTTCTCCCTGAAGTATAAACCTGTGTTCTGCCAGGTATGTTCAATTTGTATCTTCCGGAAGGTCAAGGTTGTGATTTAAGTAGCTCTGTATTTCCATGATTCCCTGCTTGCTTCCTAATACTTCTGGTTTTCATTTAAGTAGTGAATGGTTCTGCATCTGCATTGTGATGTATGATGTAGTACAGATGCTTTCTTGGTGCGGGTTTGCAGTGATGCTCAGTGTTACCTGGGGATTCTGCAGAAGACTCCTGTGAGCACCAGTTAAATGTTTGTAGGACATCGCCTTCCCCATGCATGTTATTGAAAGTCAATTTAGAAATATTTTGGAGAGCCTTTAAAGTAAACATTGCTGGTGGTTTTATTGCTCAGTAAAGAAAGCAAGTCTATGAGTACCACTAGTGCAACAGTTTAGATGGTGGAGAATATATATACACATATGTGTGTGTGTGTATAATTAATATATTTAAGAAACCTCTGCAAATATCTGATGTTGTTTTTCCCTAACTGAAGAAGATGTAGGATTGGGATCTACATCTTGGGATCTTGGTGCTTTATCTTTTGCAAGGCTTGCAGGTACAGAAGAGTTAGATCCCTACTAGCCTTTGCAAGCATGAAGGTTTTCTTCTCATCTTTATAGAATCAACCAGGTTGGAAAAGCCCTTTAAGCTCATCCAGTCCATCTGTTCCACAGCAGTGCCAAGGCCACCACTAACCCATGGCACTGAGGCCTCATCTCCACAGTGTGTGAACACTTGCAGGGACGGTGACTCCAGCACTACCCTGGGCAGCCTGTTCCAATGCCTGAGCACCCTCTGGGGCAGGAATTGTTCCTAATATCCACCAGAAGGACTAGTGGCTACGTGACCCGCTTTCTGTCTCCTGCTCTAGCAGGGTATGGGGCACAGGGAGCCACCACAGTGGTCCTTACTACCACATGGAAAAGATGAGTCTACCAATGCTTCTAGCATTATGCTTTTCAGCTGCAAACCTCCACGGGAGGCGAATCCCCATCTGGATAAGGTGGAAAAAGATCTTGCCTCCCATCAGCTGCCTTCCTGCTGGAAGCCTGCACTGGAGCTGCTGCGCCAAGGGCATTTCTCTGCAGGGTAGCTGGCAAGGGACAGGGTTAATAGGCCCATTCCATGTGTGACCTCTCTTCCCTCTCCCTCAGAGCTTCTAATTACCAAGCTCAAGGAAAAGGGGCAGCCAGCAAGCAGCCAGACCCCATCACTCAAGCCAGCCCTTGCTGATGCAGTCGATCACAGCCCACCGGCAACAGGAAAGGCTTCACCACCGGGTAGAGGCTGATGTCTCCGGGAAAGGCAGCTTCTCCCATCCCACCCGCACATGGAGCGAGCTAATCACAGCCAAACCGCCCTGGGAAAACCAGGAGCATCAGCAGGTCCCTTCCTCCAAACCGGAGAGCAGCTTGGGGGGGGCCATGAATAAATAATGCTGCTAATGAAACGATGCCTGCGCAGCCCCGGCGCGGTGGAGGAGGCAGAGCAAGGACTCTATTTCTGAGGCACCGGCAGGCTGACAATTGGCAAATGAACCTCTGCAGTTATGTGTTTCCCCTCTTTATTCTTTCCTCATAAAACTGGCAGGAACAGGGGTAGGGAAGGGATGCTGGCGGCAGCTGTGTTCAGTATGAAAAATGAGCAGCATATGTATGGGAGGCAGCTGGAGCCCAGCGATGGACCTCACCACTCGCCCCCTGCCACACTGGTTATTTCCCTTTCTCCAGAGGGGCTCTGTGCTTAACCCTTGCCTTGCTCCATTGCTGCATGTACCATGATGGAGCAAATCAAAACCAGGGACCTGAGCTGCACCTGATGGTCACCAGCACACTGTGTCCTGAACGGCAGCACGTTCCCTGCGTTTCTGGCATGCCCAGGGGCTTTAAGAGAAGTCGTAGGCCTTCTGGAATGGGCAGCATGTGTACACACAAAACAATAGAGCACAGCTGCTCCCAGAAGCAGATGAAACATTATCCTCAGTTTAAGGATGAGAGCAGCGGAATGGGGCACAGCACGAGGGCTGCAGCCTTGGCTCGAGAACTGTGGCCATTCCCTGGCTGCCTCAAGGAAGCTGCTGCTCTTCCTACAAAGCCTGTTTGGATGAAGGTCTCTGCGCATCACTTTCTAGCAGCACAGACACAAGCTCTGCAGCAAACTCGCCCCAAAATGCTTGGGGACCAGTGTCCTGATGCCACCTCCTGTCTTCCGCCCACCACGGAGGCAGAGCTGGAGTTCCCTCTGCCCTACAGCATCTCCCCATCCCCTGGCCACTTGCCACCCCTGGCACGCACGGGGACACGGAGGCCACATTTTGTTTACCCTCCCTGCTCAGAAGGAAGCCCCGGGCTGGGACGTGTCTCACCACCCACCTTGAAAGGGGCTTCACGTGGCCAACTGGCCGCGGCACAGCAGGGTGGGCAGCGCCGCATCTGCCCGCTGCGAACAGACCCGCGGGCTGTGCTCCGCCACAACGCGGGCTTTGTTCCCGGCGCTGGCACGTCCCAGGGTGTCAGTGACACTGAAAAGCTTTGACTGGTCCTTTCTGTTTGTTTCCTTGGCACACGCGAGGATCAGTTCAATGGCCCAACCTCGGCTCTGCCCCCTGCACCTCGCGTGTGACTGACATCATTATTCAACAGCAGCTCTGCCCGGGGAGCGGGCTGAGCAGAGAATGAGTTTCCAGCTCCTCCGATGCCCACCCACCTCTCTGCCGGCTTTCAGAGAGTATTCAAATGGTTTGGGTTGAAGGGACCTTAAAGCTCATCCAGCTCCAACCCCTGCCACGGGCAGGGACACCTTCCACTAGAGCA
>JANHGB010014444.1:25890-38683 GCA_026283785.1 Coracopsis vasa | reverse complement strand
GCACAAGTCCAGGTAGATGACATCAACTGCTCTACCCCTGTCCATCAGTTCTGTAGCCCCATCATAGAAGGCCACCACATTGGTCAGGCAGGACTTCCCCTTAGTGAAGCCATGCTGGCTGTCACCAAGCACCTTGTTGTTTTTCATGTGCCTAACCATGCCTTCCAGGAGAATGTGCTCTGAGATTTTGCCAGGCACAGAGGTGAGACTGTAGTTCCCTGGGTCATCCATTTTCCCCTTCTTGAAAATGGGGGTTATATTACCCTTTTTCCAGTTGTCAGACACTTCACCTGACTGCCATGATTTTTCAAATATGATGGACAGTGGCTTAGCAAATTCATTCGCCAGCTCCTTCAGGACCCGTAGATGGATTTCATCATGTCCCATGAACTTGTGCACATTCAGCTTCTTAAGATGGTCTCGAACCAGATCTTAACTAACTATCCTAATCACTAACTTCTTCTCATGTGCCTGGCACAAGAAGCGCATATAAAGCTTAGCCTAATTACTCTATATAGTGAATCCAGGGAGGGTCACATGGCACTATTTTTACATCATTTCTGTTAACTCAGCAAACTATTGGCCTCTGGAGTCCCTTTGGTTGTACAGGCAGACCAGCTATATGTATCTGACATCTATTTATTTCTTGTATATATTTATGAGAATATTAATGGCAAAGACCTAGCAATCTCTTCATGGGCCAGGCTTCTCTTTATGAGAATGATGAGATCAAGGCGATAGGTTCCATCTTCCTTTTTTATTAAGAGACATTTCTAACACTAGCAAACTTTACTTTAGAGATGAGTAACATTAAAAGTACTCCAGATACTATACTGCATCAGGTAGAACAAGTCTCAAAGGCCTTGGGTTCTATTCCAGGTTCTACCAGTACCTGCCTGGTAAGTAATTTCCAGTCTCTGGCTCAAAATTTTGCCAAAAACTGGATAATGATATTGACTGCTCTTCAGAGCAAACAAAGGAGCAATTATTACTTACCAAATGATAAGACTGTAAGAGAAGTACATGTAGGCTTCACACTAAAATGCAAGGAAGTCTACAAATCCCACATACAGATTACTCTCTATTACTAGCCAAAAACACAGTAACTTGTCAATCACTCTCCACTGACAGAGAATGTACAGCCTTACCATTGCTGCTTGGTAGTTTTAACACCAGAAAGCACCCAAGAAAAATGGAATGACCATACAAGTATTATTAAGAAATTTTTAGTCTACAGACTATGGAATGTGTCTTCCTATCACTCTGTCAAAATAAAATTCCTATTACAAGGTCATCAGTGCTGTATTTCAAAAGTGAGCTTGTTACCCAGTAACAACTGTTGTACTCCAACAGAGATTACATAATTATCATCAGATAAGTAACTACTATTAGATATAAGGAATGAACCACTCAGTCAATCAAAATGCAAAAAAAAAGGAACAGCATAATAATTTCAATATATATTTGCTGTTATATGCAGGTTATTACATGTGCAACATCTTGCCATTGTATGAGCTTGCAATTAAAATGAGCAGTGCATCATTATCTGTAATAAAGCACTAAAGTATTATTTCTTACAAAATACAGGACATTTAACACAGACTCTCCTGAAGTTCCTCTAACAAGATGTCCAATACTTACCAAAATACAGACATCAGAGGTTCCTACAACTTTTCTTAACACTTCACATACAAATGCAATTACATAATTCAAGTATCAAAATATATTCTAATGTAAAATCTATCAAAGCTACCAATAATTATGGCTTACAGATTTTCAGCATTCCTGTATACAGTACAAATAGTTCTATGCTCTTCCCTTTCCAAAGATGGAAAAGAAAAAAAAATAAAAGGTATTATGACATCTTAAATTCCCTGGGTTTGGTTATTTCTTTATATTTGCCCACAAACAAATGAACAGTGCTTCCTCCTTCAGAATATTTCCTTTCTAGGAAAAGATCAAGCTCCCACCAATTTACTGAGGTTTTTCTCCTGTTCAACAGCATTCAAGTCATCCTTCACAAAAAACTGAAATGTAGATAAGCAAGAATAAAATAGCAAATACTCAACCTGCTACATGAGAACAACTGCGAATGCAAAAACTAAAGCATAAAAATCAGAACTTTGTCAAAAATTTAAAAACAAAGAAAGAAAAGCAGATGACCACATACAGGCAAAATATACTGCTCTATGAATACTTCAATCAGAACTAAACTAAGTGTTGTGAGATAGCTTGGTTCCCGTAAATACATTTTATTTTTCACTGAGTCTTATATTCTGTTTTTCAAAAGGCTGAGACCATCATCACTCACTTCCATGCAAAACTTTCTACCCCTCCCAATTTTATTTCATCTCTGCGGCCATTTCTCATAATTTACAGAAATTCAAAATCCTTCATTTAAAATCCTGTTTTATATCACTCTCTTAGCAAAATAATTAATGGTCTTTATAAATGCAGTGCAGTTTTCCATAATATACGTGCTTTCTTTGTAATGTTGGACTGTTATACATTCTGGAATTATTTTATTATATGTGTGTTATAAATGAGAGCTACATAAAGCAAGTAATTAGCCATACATTTAAGATGCATCATCCTTCAGGTGCAAAAGTCCCTACCAGACTTGGCATCGGCCTTTGGGTTTTTCTGTTGTTTTGCTTTGGTTGGGTGTTTTTAAGAAAAGATTTGTTTGGCCATAATAGTCTGGATACAAATGACTGAAATCTTAAAATTACTCAGAATGTTAAACATGTGATATGTATGAAAGAGGAACTGGCTTTGGCACAGCAGTTCAAAATTCTAAAACTTATGATTAACAACCAGGGGCAATAAACCGTGTATGATTGTGCCTGTAATAGTGCAACATTAGAATCCAAGACAGAACCTATTTCCAAGACAAAACTGCATACCATTAGTAGCAGCTTAATAAAACCGGCACGGCATACTCGTCAGGTTCAGAGGTTTCATTGTAGCTCCCCCTATTTATGACCTTCCTATAAAGTAAAATTTTAATCTAAAATGAAGCATTTCTGCAGGTCTTTTGGAAGACAGAAAGGAAAATTTTCTAAGAGCTATACTTGGATATTTTAACACACATTTAAGTCCAAGGTATATAACACATTTTTATTAAACACACATGGAAATTTCCAGTAAAAAGAGGATAGCAGTATAGCTTAATGACAGAAATTAACATGAAAGAATCTGGATGATGCTCCTGAAAGTACTAGTTACAGCATATTATTAACTGATTTCAGTAAGAGCTGTAGGTTTTGAGACTCTCAATATCAGGCACCAGCATCTAATGAAAGAAAACAAAAACAAAAACAAAAACAAAAAACAAACCAATAAACACAAAAAAAAACACATTCAAAACAAACGTAATGGATTGAAAACTATGGGCCACAGTAGGAAACCTAAAATTTAAGCTCCCATCTTTCTGTTTCTGAAATGGAGGTAGTATTTGCAGAATTTTTGTCTCAAGGGGTCGTTTTAAGATACAGCATACAAGACTATTAGAAATTTAAAAAATTAGCGTATCATAATTTCAAGCTACTTGCTTATGAATATCCTATAGCACATTTTTTCTCCAACAAAATAAACGTATTCTATACTAAATTGCTGCTATACATTGTTACATGCCTTAATTCATACTTATTCTCACATATATTGAGATACATATATACACATATTTATGATTTTAATGGGTTCTTTAAAAAGATATTGTTAGAAATAGTTCTCAAGTTCAAATCAGTAGGCAAAACACTTCCATACACAAAGACACAAAAAAAATTTATTTAATTTTTGACTATGGAATTCTAGATATTTTTCTGACATGACCTGTTAAAAAGATGGTTATTCAAATAGTTTCTTGCAAATATGAACTGCCATTGAAGAACCATGTATCAGTTTAGTTTTCAGTTCACCATCGATAACAGTGAAGCCTCTAAAAAGATGCCAAATAATACCATCTGTATCATGGTACTTTTAGTAACAGGAACATCTGTCCACTAAGAAATGGATCAAGACCAGCAAACTGGTTGTGAAGCATTTTAAAATGTTTTTCTTATTAAAAATATAAATATTTTAATAATAAATGTGACTAGTCATCACCAATTATTTCTTATGGTTTTTAACATCCCTGCAAACAGAATCTGTACCACCGCACAACTCATCACTTCAGTAAATAGCATTCTGGAAGAATGTGTGGCTACATTAACATAAAACTGTATCAAGTTAAACATAAAACACAAGCCAAAACTGCAATTATTTTCTGGGCGAATCTGTATTCTCAAAAGATTTTTCTGTGAATGCAAAAGTGGCTTTTCAGTTTCAAAGACAAGTAAACCAGTGCAAACTAGGTGCGATTCTTCTCTTATGGTGGTATTGCATGGTGCAATGTGTACCATGCCACAAATGACTCTCATGAGTTGAAACAATTTGAGCATAGCAAGAGTAGCACTCCAAACGTTGGGGGCTTTTTTCCTCATTTGTTTTATAATGTAAAGGTCATACCTTTGAAATCAATAATCTGATTGCCAATGACTATTGAAAAGCAAATTTAGCAAGAACTTAGTGACATAAGAATTCCATACCTGAATTTCACCTTCTTTCTTGACAGTGGAAACTACCGGAACAACAGTCAAAGTAAGTCAAATTGAATATCAGACTAATCAGACCAGTCATAACATCCCCAAAGCACACTCCCACTTAAATGAGATTCCTAAGATGCCGGAGTAATCATAAAATTACACAGTCTAGCCAGTCTAAGTACCTGACTGTTACTCTCCATTTATAAGAACTGCTGATCTTGATTATTTTGGCTACATGACTTTTTTTTTTTTCCAATTTTTGATTCACCAACCCTGATTTTCCTCTTTGTATAATTAAATAGGTCTCAGTTGTATACCCTAGAGGTGTAAAACACCCAAACAAAAAAAGGCGACAAAGCAGGCTACCATCCCTGATCAGACACCAGCATCATACATTGAAAAAAAAGTCTAATAGAGGTCTCTTCATTTTATTATTTTTAATACAAAATTACATCTCAAAAAGCTTCAGTACACAACATTCAAAAAGAATTACTTACTCTGTGATGCAATATGTTTGTCACAGAAACATACCTGAAATTCTGAACCCTATCTGTAAATTAGACATGGGCTTTTACAGCTTATTTCAGGCCACTTACAGTAATGCTTTGAGAGCTCAGCATAATAATGTTGGAAAACCCATCAAACCTCTGATGCTAAAGGGGTGGGCCGTAATATTAATAAAAACGGAAGAAGCTCTTAAACACTTTCACAGTCTTCTCTTAAATCTGCATTCATAAATACTTCTTGAAGCCTTGAGTTCTGTGTTTTAAAATATGCCTTTAACATACACCTCAAAAGAGGTTTACAAAACAGCCAGGATAAAATTGTGGTTTTCTTGAATAAGACCTTTTTTAAATTATTATTTCTTCAATAAAACAGGTCCACAGAGATTAGACACTAAGAAAACAACCTTTCTTGAAGTATAACTAATCACTGTTCAAATGACCACCAGTTCACCTACAGTGATCACTTATTACTGGTAGCACGCCAGGTTATACTACAGGTTCTTTCACACTGCATTCCAGCTATACTATCAGCAATACAGCACCTTGCAGAATTCATCTTACTGATATTAAGCCAGCAGCATTAGCTGAGACCCAACTGTCCTTTGGAGACGTGACCCTTAAAACTCAGAGAAAAGCGATACATTATAAAGGATTTCTAGAGAGTATCAAACTGTCCAAAAATATAAATTCAAATCCAAGCTGTCCAAATTCCAATTCTGTGGCAGTTGTACACATTTTCACGGCTGCATAGAAGATCTTTTTCATTTAAAAGCTATTATGCCTTGATTTTCATTTATACATTTTTTCCCCTTCTGTGACTATTACACAGAAAGTGCTAATTGTAAATGTGATCTGAAAAAGAACACCACAGAAAACCCCACAAACACTCAGCTGTTCATGGTATGGGCATAGATTGATAAATAATCCCTGGTTCACAGAAATACACTTCATAAATTTATTTTCATGATATTTACATATACCATGCTAATTGTTCTTAATATTTAAGATTTCTGCATAGGAGGTATAGTGCTGTACATAGGGTTGTTTTAGTCTGGGGAAGAGAGGCTCAGGGGGGACCTTACCACTCTATACAACTACCCAAAAGGAGGTTGTAGTGAGGTGGATGTCGGTTTCTTCTTCCAAGTAACAAGAGATAAGGGCCTGAAGCTGCCCCAGGGAAGGTTTAGATTGGAAATGGGGAAAAATTTCTTCACTGAGAGGGTGATCAGCCATTGGAACAGGCTTCCTGCGGAAGTGGTAGAATCACCATCCCTGGAAATGTTCAAAAACCGCACAGATGAGGCCCCCAGTGATAAGGTTTAGTGGAGGATTTGGCAGTCCTGGGGTCATGGTTGGGCTTGCTAATCTCAAAGGTCTCTTCCAATCTAGCTGATTCCATGATTCTGTGTGTGCTGTCCTGTACATAATGTGTCACAGAATAACAACATTTCACAAGCTGAAATTAATTTATCCACAATGTTTCATTACAGTCTCTTAATATATATATAACATACTACTATTCATTGCAGCTGCAGTGATAAATTCACAGAGGAAACATGTTTAAAATCACAACGTTTATAAATCATCTAATCCTTTAAATTGTTGTTTTAGGTAAATGCAGAAATTAAATCACAAAAATGCTATTTCTATAATAATTTGTCCAACAGGCATACTCCCTCTATTTTCATCTCCTTCTCTCATAGCTTACAGTCTTATTTTTGTATTAATACTGACCAGATTACTTGGCCTTTCAATGGACCATGAAGTTAAGTCTTGTAACTAAAGAAAAACATAATCCAATACCCCACCTTGTGGGAACCCAGCACTGCCTGACACTGTACAGAAACCGACCTTTTTGTCCTTCAGACTTGCCTACCAGGCCCCATCTTCTATCGCAAAAGCCAAATCATCTGATCCCAAACTAACTGTCAACTGCTTGTGATGGTGGGGAAGCCAGACATCAATCAATCAGTTTTTATCAGAGCCACTCTTCATTTTTCTGTTGTGCTCATCTTATCATCTGACCCAGTTGTAGCCCTGACTTCAGAAGCTTAAGTAACTTGATGACAAAATATGCGTCTGTTTGTCCAAGATGCACATTGTTAAGGAGTGCACTTGTATTTTTAGCAACCAGCTAATATTTTTTCCAGATAAACTGTCAAATGTTTGAGATTTTTCTTAGTTCTTAAGTTTTTTAGTGTTCACTGAAATACCATGATGCATTTTTGGCACGAGCATCAAGCAATTTTTGAGTGTGTGTTTTTAGGTTTGGGGGTTTTTTATAGAAATATTTATGCATTTTAATAAAAATTTAAGCAGTTTCCTTAAAAACTGAAATGATTTCTAAGCCAAAGGGCTCTCACAAGGTACTTCATCCTATTCACATACACAGTGCCATTCAGTTGTACTCCAACAGGGTTCGTATGAATATGGATTATTGCCACATTAAAATCACCCAAAACAACAGTCCTTCTATGGACAAACAGATTTTTCTCTTCTGCATCCTACAAAACTAGTGCATTTTGTTCATGTCCATTCTGAAATGGACAGAACAAAATCAGCAGATACAATATTCAAATACCACTCTGACTGAAAGCTTTCACAAATTATCTGTTACTGCTTTCAGAAGTCTTTTCACACACATTTATTAACTGAAGACTGTAACATTAGAAGGTGGGAGGGAGTGGGGGCAGCTTTGTGAAAATAAAACTACTGCAACTTCAGCATTGATAATTTTACCCCTGCCTTTGCTGATTTCACAACTGTGTCCTGGTTTGATGCATCAGTTACAGATGGTTCTTTCTTTTTTTTTGTGTAAAGCTGCATAAAATGCATTATGAAACTCCTTGCTGTACGGCTTCAAAACTTTTCAGAGAAGGGATCTTTATTACTGTCTAATATGAAGCCTGAATTTGAAAGAGAGAAGTGAAAACAAAACCGAAGGCCAACAGAATACACGCATAATTTCAAGTAGATCTGACAATGTCTTTGCGAATTTTTTTCACAATATATAAACATTAGCCTTCACGCTTGATATGAGAAATATAATCAAGTATTAAATAGCAAGGTTCTAATGACGATCCCAATTACAGGAGTAAAATACAGCACTTCCTTTGAGGCTTGTGCTGCAACTACAAAAGTAAAAATAATACCACTCTGTATAGAATTTCTTCTTGGCCTGAATGAACACCTTCATATATCATCAGAAAAAGTATTTTCAAGATTATTCCATTTCAGCAGAGAAAAATCTTTACAGCAGACACACGAAAAGTCTTCTCTCACTATGTTTAGGTCTATGAGGAATTTCTTATTTTACAGTATAATTAATTCTGTTCTCATTAAAAATCACTTTTCAATAGTAATTGCAAGTGTGTTTAAAAAGTAATTATATTTTTCTATACCATTTTTGCCACAAAAATATGTAGACTTTTACTTCTCATAGGTAATACAAAAGGAGCATACATGGCACAGGAAGCAAAACCTGAACAGTGGAATTTCTTTGAACATAATGAAAAAACTACATTTAAACCTAGTCTCTATTCTACTCTACATTCTAATTTTACATACAGCAAACTGCTACATACCATTTGTGGTTGTGTGTATTTTTAAGCTCCTACCCTATAAACATTTGGACATTCATTGTAAGTATTATCATCAACAGGACTGTTTCTATGAATGAAGTTAAAGAGTGTGTTCCTTAAGTTTCTCATGCAATGTTTTTGCACCTTCCAAAAAAGGATTAGACACATAGGAAACCCAGTAGCATGGAAAACGTCATAGTATTTTACTGCAGTTGGTATTATATTTCATTATTTGGAAAGGAAAAAGGGATAACTGTCTGTATTCCCGAAGGCTTTTACTGTCCTCTGCTATACTTGAATGTAAGGTAGAAAGATCGAGTACAGTAAAAAAGGCATGTGGCACGCAGCTAATCACAGACAGAAAGCTTCAAGTCTAGTTGTCTAGAATAAAGCAACATCACTAGCTCATCTATGTGAATGCAAAGAACAATGCATGAGAAGAGTTTATAAACCTAAGTCCGACTAACTCACTAACTACCAAAGCATTGTCATTTTCAATAGTCTGTTACTAAATGTCATTCCCTTTGTAATTGAGCAAAGCTTGACTTATAAAAGTTCTATATAATGATACAGTAGCACTTAAAACCGAAGAAAGTTACATTTCACACTCCAGCTTTATTTACACACTTGCAGTTAAGAAATTATGTGAACATAAATAAAGATCAAATAGACAAACAAGCCTTGAGCCAAATTAGCTCTAGAAATATAAAAGGTTTCTGAAGATTACTAATAAAAACATCATCTCACTTCCTAAACATGTTTAAAAATCCTAGCTATTAAAAATACTAAAAAATACTACCATTTATGAAGGGTGACAATGTCACATAACACCCCTCCTCAACACAGGAAATATGGGAACATGAAAAATGAGAAGATAGATGGAAAATAACCAGAATAAGATTTATTCAACATCTTTTATAGGAAGACATGAACATTTTTTTATTACAATATTTTTAACTTATACAAACTCTTTTTATGGTTATGACCACATCAGAAGCTATTAAAATGTAACAGAAGATTGCATACATTTATAATCAAACTAAATCCCTTTCTCTTCTTTAGAAAAAAAGACAAATCTATTGTGACAACTGCCCGCATCTTCTACCAACTCAGGATGGCATTACCCTTTCAAAGCATTAGATAAAACTGAATAATCAATGAGAAATGTCAATACCGAGAAGTGATTCCTTCTGCAGTGTAAGCTCTATGCAATTGTTAGAGGTTTGTTTGGTTGGGGTTTTCTGTATGTTTCACAAGAAATCTTCAGTATCGTACATGTACTGAATTGCTCTTACTGCATTTGGGATTTCTCAAAACAGTATTTATCTGCGTCAGTAAGACACAGACTTTTTGTTACTTCATACACTAGGAATGAAGGAAAAAAAAAGCACTATCTAGCCAATGACTAGGAGACAAGCATATTGATACTCTTAATCTATGTGTCAAATACAGCATGTCCTAAGGAACTATCAAATACACACACACATTCACAAACAACTGGGTAAAGAAAGCGCACTTCCTTCTCAAAACAAAACTTGTGCTTGTAACCATTAAGTCTTTAAAGATATGACCATCTTACAGCTACATATAGTAAAGAAATCTCAGGTGCATTTTCTAAGATGAGGACTTTCAAAAAGCACTTAAAAATATAGAAAAAGGGAGCTGTGACATGATACAACAGCACTGTCGATATTTTACTATCACAAACTCCTGAGATAATTGTATCAACTTATAAAACTCAAAAATCATTGTAACCACATTGTAGCACTCAGATTTTCCATGCTATTGGCCATTAATTCAGGAATGAATGGAATACTTATTTCTCTAGACTCCTCAGACACTTTTTTGAAAAATGTCTTAAGGGAGAATGCATCATGAAATATACTCCTTTTACCAATTCATCTTCTATGTTTCTGCGCTAATTTTTTACTTATCTTTAACTAAGCAGAAGGAATCCTAATCATACATTGCATGGGAGAAGTAATGCTACTGCATAAATGCTATGGAATTACCATACTTTCACTTTAACGCTCATTTGTCCAATGCATGAATTACTAAACTGTAAATAATCCTGACTACACGATTCTCCTCTACCATTGTGTCATCTCAAAAAGACAATCCAACAGTAATGGTAATGACACCCTCTCAGACAAGCCTGTGGGCATTAATATTTAAATCTTACCTATCCCTTGTGATTGGAATTCTGCCTCTATTCACAAACAAAAACTAAATCAATGTTCTTAGAGTTCAAACTAGATCCCTAAACAGTTTGCCACTCTCTATGCACAGATAAGATAAACTTTCTTTGACCCAAGAGATGAAGTTGCCATGACGATCAGAGAGTCCACTTTCTATATTGATATTTTGCTGATGTAACAACAAATAGAACCAGATCCTAGGGCTGATAATGGTGATTAATTAATACTAATATTGATCCCTACAAGCAAGAGACAAGGCTATTAACTTGAAGCCTGAAAAGTCAATTGTTACCTGTGGCAGAGATACTAGCAGCTGATTTTGAAACATAATAAACAAATGTGCTATCTTTATGCTAATACCTTTAAAGGGGTACATCCCTTTCTCAAGACAGTCATTTCATAACTCAAACCTATTATTTTAATTAAATCTTTTCATCTGATCCAAAGAAGAGCAATGAACTTTAAGATTTCCAACAGAAGCTATGCAAAATGATACAAACTGAATACCCGCACATAAGCTACTAAAAGCACTCTTAAAGAATGCAGTGCAAAGAAAGCTTAAGCAGACATTTTTAAAGAATACGTAATATAAAAGTCATAGTATATTGAATAAAAATTGCAAATGTACATTTAACTAGTAGGAAGCCTATTTGGTCCCCCATTTGAATAGAGAAAAATAATAAAAACCCACAGGTGAAAGCCTCACTGCGAACATCCTTGAAGGCACATCCCTGCAAATCGAAGAGCAAAACTGACTTCAGCCACCATTTCATTTACAGGCTGTGTTTAAAATTACTGCAATTATATCTTTGTGTTAGAGTGACTGCCCACAAGCTAAATTTGAGACACACATATTGTTAAAATACCTCATCAAGAATCTTTCAGATTCCTTTGCCCTCTTCAGGAACGTATTTTAAAAGTCACAAAAATCATACATGTATGATAAAAAAAAGCTCTTCTCTTTTTTAAAAACAAAAATCTTGTCCCTCTTATAATTTGCTCTAGTTATCTTACCAAGCAAAGTAGAACAATCTTCTTCTGACTCAAAAATGGTGTTTGGATCAAAGAATGGCTTTTACTAGTATGCTGCATGACTGGACAGCAAGTTTCATTATTACTAAGATACCTTTGTAATACTTATGAAGTATATTTTATGCTTAATGGAAATAATTGGCAGTACTGATAGGTAGCTTGTTTTCTCCCTCACTTCATTAAACAGAGCCCTATATAAGAACATTTACATCAGCTAAAAATAGGAATTAGAATTAGATACCAGGAAGAAAAAAAAAAAAAAAAAGAAAGAAAAAAACAACCCACCTAACTGCATTGTTTTCAGTCTCAGCTGAATGTCTTTAAAATATTTATATTTCTATTAATACAGGACTGCAAATATATATGCCGTTTCAACAAATGGTGTGAATATCCTAAAACATAAAGATCAGTTGTTTGCAATGAATTAATACATAGTCTCAGAAAACTAAAAATCATCATTCATGATTCATACTCAAGAGGTACAGGCAACTGCTTACCTAGTGCTCTGCTTTGATTAAACTGAAAGCATTGTAAGTGCCTTTAATGTGCTACAGTGCAATTTAAAGGAGAGTACAAAGTGAAACTCTGTCAGAGAAGAAAAATGTCTATTTTTAAAAAAAGATAAAGATAGAAAATACTTCATTTCCTATCCTACTTTAGCAATGAGGCATGTAAATGCTATCCATGGGTTGTATTTTAGGTTCATTTGGAATTTTATAAAAATGGGGAAAGCACAAAAAGAGAGACATTCTCACCTCTCAATTCTGTTTCTAAACCAAACACCCACATATAAGCCTACTGGATCTCAATGAGAATACATTAATGTGCATATACTATTGCCTCTATTAAACTTACAAAACTCCACTGAATGATTTATGAGCCTCTAATCG
>JANHGB010014444.1:0-19717 GCA_026283785.1 Coracopsis vasa | reverse complement strand
GACACCAACGTCTGACGCTTCTGCTGCTGATACCAATTAAGTGTTTGACAAAGCTAAACCATTAGGAATGCTTATGTTTACAGTCTGTGTCTGTAGGACAAAATTTCTCTTGAACATTCTGGTTTAATAACTTGAGTCATCTCATTTACATACATAGTTGTAAATGATGTGTTATGAACAGTACCGCATTGTATTGCTTGGCATTGTATGCCCCTGAACAGATTCTCAGTGTTGCCAAACAATAACTTTGCAAAAATTTTGGGGAATAAAAAAACCCCAACAATCCAACCACGAAACCTCAAAAGAATCACCCTGATTTCACTGATGCCAAGTAAAGACACTTGATACCAAAACATCTTTATTACCGTGTTTCCAGAAATTTCAGATATGACACATGAATGTGCACAACACTAAGTGCTTTTACAACTTCACTAGCAGGAATTAGATGATTTATGTTCAGGTGAACTGTTGAGCATTTCTTTAAGTCTTACCTCTGTGATCCAAATACTCTCAATAGAAACAGTTTTAAGCTTAACCTCTGAAAACTTTCAGTGATTATTCATTGCAAAAGTCTTCATATAACTGGCAGAAATTCTAACACAGTGATTCACTAATTTTTCCATGATACTGTGTTAGAAGATAATTCTCGTAAATGATAAGTGAATTTACAAAACCACTTTTTTATTAAAGAGAACATGACAGAAGCTGTGAACTGTATTAAACATTTGCGGTTCAGATACTTTAAAGAATCTCAGTAACTGATAAATGTTTTCCATTTAGCTGAAGTGATTGTGGTGTGCCAAATTTGTATTTCAGTTTCCTTCCTTGAGGTGTGGGCTCATGGTTAACTACCAATGTAACAGTGGTAGTGTTTTCAAGAAGATGTTCTATGGCAAATATGATTTCAGTCCACCAAAAGCTTTCCTACAGTTTTCTTGCAGAATTAGGCTTAAACAGGGGCTTGAATGGATAAGACACCCACCTTTCAAATAGAAGTGAATGTTTGGTCTTTGCCCATTCTCACCATTCTTAAATCTCAGTCCAGTTCCCTAATCAGAATTAGAAATGTCTCTTCCTTTCATATAGGCTGACCATTCATTTCTGTTTCTATTTTGTTGCCTGTCTCCCACACAGTGTGTTTAGTCTAAACGGGTAATTTGACAGATACCACCTCTAAACCTGCTTTTTAAATGTAAAAGAATGGAGTTGAGTAACCTGTTTCCAACATTTAGGCAATATACAAACTGCAACTTTTAAAACATTATTCAGCCACTGTAACTTAGAAATTAATACAATATACATGGTATAAACCAGTTATAAATAAATGACAAAACAGCAATGCAAAATGAAGCAGTGCTAGAGTCAGTATCACAAGTAAATGTTTATTGTTACATACTGTTTAGTGTAAATTACATAAGAGCATCGTTATTATGCTGACTCCTGCTTTCGTAAATATTTAAGCAGTAATTTAAGGTCAGTTACATATTTTGTCTATTCAGAAGCATTAAGGCCGTATTCTGCTTCATCAGCTCAAAAGAGGGCATATAAAAAATTTGACTGTTTGGAGAGATACGCTTGATCACTTAAAGGATTATTACACTTAGTAATTTTAATATATTCCAGTGTATTTTGGACTTGTTTACCTAAAGGTCAAGAAGTTGTTTATGAAATCCAGAAAGTAACTTACATATGCCTGCTGTTTTGAAATGGAGTTAATGATGTAAATTAACAAACAGTTTTCCCTGATTCACAGAGGAACTTTCACTTAGTGCATTTTAGTACTGCATGAAAATTACCCATTCTCTTTAGCAGGATGAGTAGCACGTATCATATCCCAGATAAAAAAAGAGTTCTAAGCAGGCCATGCCTGGCAGCTGAGGCTGTGCCAGTGCACAGCTCGAGCACTGCCGGTGATCACTGAGGATGGGTTTTTGCTGAGCTGATCTCCAGTGCTGTTTACTGGGAGCTGTTTCCGATAAGCAGTGTGGGCAAGGCCACTCTCTTTTGGTGGGGCAGTGGCATGAGTCACAGAATAACAGAATCATTAGGGTCCCAAGGGACTTTTGGAGACCCTCTAGTCTACCTACTCTGCCAAGGCAGGGTCACCTAGAGCAGGTTACACAGGAATGGGCTCTTGAGTCGTACAGGCATGAGTTGAGTAGTGTAGCTTCCTTCAGGACTCAAGAGTAGGCCTAGCATTTTCTGTTAGCCTCAGAGAGAGTCATTCAGAGTAGATCTTTTAAATCTTACTAATTACCTCTCCTCCCACCTCCCCAGATGCATAATTGTCTAAACTGCAGTAACTAGAATGATGCCCACACCAAGGTTGCAGTGTCTGTGCCATTCACTGGCTCTTCAGGTTCACTTGTTGGATATTGCCTGTAGCATCAGGCTGTGGTCACAGCATGCTTTGCCATCATGGCCTGGAAATGGTAACCTACAGCGGGAAGGCAACTACAGCGTCTATGCATGGGGACGGGGGAGAGAATGTCTCCAGTTTTTTTACTGAGGGAGTGATGGCTGTCTGTCCAAAAGCTGTGGGTACAGACAGGTAATTAGAAATGATGGAGTAAGAATAGTTTAAAAATGTAGCACTGAACCAAAATAATAATTGGATGTGAGCAGTGGTGGTATAGGCTCATTTCAGAAGACATATGCTCTTAGTTAATTACAATATCTCAAGAAGAAGAAAATAACCTCCACAGAGGCTCACTTCTTAATCATCTCGAACTTCATCACTTCCAATTGTCTGCAACTTACTAAGATTCTAAAAAGATTTATATAAGCCCTCTAACTGAATGATTATCACAGTTCAAAACTTAAATTCTTGCAATGCCTGTATTCTGGCAAAGAAACTAGGAAAATCGCAGCTGAGATTTCCATGATTTTCAAGTGTTAGCAACAATCTTGCACATAGATAACATGCATACTTTTAAAACCAATGTCCTTTGGAGAACACTCGGTGATTTTTTAAAACAACCTTTCAATTCCTTCATTGAGAAGAAGAAATACTAAAATACTGAAATAATAGCTTCAGAATTATCACATAAATCTGGATTCAGGCAATTGTATAGAAAGATATTAATATACAATGAAGATATCCCAAACTTTAGGCAGCAGTTAAATTGCAAGAAAATATGCTTGATTTCTGGGATATGCATGCAGTCAGGTTCTTATCATGTAAAGTGTAATGTTAAAAAAATAAAGTTGCAGAAGTTCTCTTTGGCTTGTAGGTTTTGGTATCCATTGTAAGGACTTGGATTCTTCCGTGATCTTAATCATAGTGTTTGGTTCTTTAGCTCTGAAGGAAAAAGAATAAAAAGGTGGTATTTTCCCAAGTATTATCCATTTACAGTATTAGAAAGAATATACTGCATGCCTTTCTGTAACTTTCCTTGGTCAATAGTGAAGTAATTAAGTAGACTGACCATGAAATTATTACTGCTCAGAAATAATATTCCTATAACATGAATATGGGACAACTGACACCTTTCCCAGCTATTTGAAAAATCTTGTTTATTCTAATTTCATAATTTGGAGATTTCCTATGTGGTCATGCCAGACATACTCAGATTCTAAGACAAGAAAACAGACAAATCTATACCTTAGCAGCTGAAAGATGATCAGTCTGAGCCTTGAGTTTAGAAGTAAAGCTTCCTCTGACTTGAAATAAAGAAGAAAAAGCTCTACCAAGTGCTGCAAGGCAGATTCCTCACATGCATAGGAACCTACAGAAAACCTGGGGATATCCAAAGAGAATGGCTGAGACCAATAGATATGTATTGCCCTTTCAACCAGTCCTGTAAACAAGTTAGAACTGAATTACTACTACATTTTTTGTGAATGTTTTACTCCCTGGGAGTGATCACAACCCTACAGTGAAGTTCCTGGCTGCAGGATTTCAATGGATGCAGCAATGTAGGAAGCCAGACACACAGAGTGCTGGAATCAGTGCTGAGTCAGACTTCATGTTGATAGTCCAGACCTTTGCATCCATTCTGGGAGATCTGCCAGTGTTTAGAAGCCAAAACCCATGTCCATTCCATATGGAGAAGGAAGAATGGAATAGAAATAAATGGTGACCTCAGAAACTTTCTGAATTCCTAAGCAGACTTTTCCTAAAAAGGGTAGTCTTTGAATTTGAGTTCATTTTTGGTTGGTGCAAAGCATAGTATTTTCTTGGTGTTAGTTTCCTGTCTCTATTGATGTATTTATTTAGAGCAAAAATCACTGCTCTCATTCAATAGTTCAGTTACGCAAGATACTTTTCATCTCACATTAAAATTTATATCTTATTTGTTATCCAGAAATAGTGACAAAGATTATTCTTCATTTCCTGACTGGATGCTCTCTGATATTGCTCATGTAGTCTTATGGATGAACAAACTTAGTCTACCAAACTGCTTAGACTTTTTTGGGCAACTTTAAATCAGAATCACAGAATATCCATCATAATTCTTTTCATAATAATGTAAAATACTTTTGCACAGGATTGCAGTAATACCCTGGAAAAATTTGCATTTACTTCTGAAAAATTATACATACAAAACAGCTCCTAATTTTGACATCCATGTTCTCCTCATAGAAAAAATATATCTCAAAATCAGCAAAATTCTACTGCCAAAGACTTGCACAAGCTAACATGTAGTATGCCGTGCCTTCAGCTGGAAAAGAAAATTCACTAGCTGTGGCTTAGCTAGAGAAATCTTTTTGATTAAAGAAAGCTAAAAACATGGATGCATGCTCAGAACGAGATACTGTATCACACATATGGCAGCATCTGGAGTGTGGGATGGAAGGAACAATGACCTGTGAGGAAGTACTTCTGGATGTCTCAGTTGTCTGAAATGCAGCCCATTCACCCCCACTGCTCTACAGATGGCCACTGAAAACTTAGAAATCTCCTGAAACATGTATATAATCCCACATCACATTGCAAATTTCAGCCAGTAGCAAGACTGTGCAGCCCATGGCAGCGATAACTTACTGTTTTGGCATGTGCATTGCCTTCAGAGGCCAGTTTTGTTACAAGTCAGAGGACTTCTCTGCATTCCTTGACCTTACTCTCCCCAGGAGCATACTACCCTTAGCACAGTCTGGGCTTCTGGGGAAGGCACATGTCTCAAAGGTGCAAACAATAACATAGCTTGAATTTACTTGCAGCTTCTGAGCACAGAGGGAGGAGTTCAGAAGAAACTATAATAAAAAGGAAGAAAAAGGCAAAGAAGAGTAGAATAGCAGAAACCGAGGGGAAAACGGAGAACAGACAGCTCTTGTGCTTTAAAAATATTCACTTCAATCTTTATTTCTTTTTAAATAAGCCAGCAGCAGTATTTCATGTAGATATACTATATAGTATATATACATAGTATATATATAGTATATACACAGTATATATACTATACTATATAGTAGTGAACACTGAAAAGATAACATTAATATTGTCAAATTACTGTTTATGACTTTGGAGTGCAACTTTCATAAGGTACTGACATGAGTATAAAGTGCAGTTTTAGTTGCAGATCTTGAACTAAAATAACGTTTTCTCCTCTCCTTGGTCTTCCATTCCATCATAATTGTTATGTAGCACCCTTCTGGGGAGTGATTTGCAATGTCTTTATCATTGCACATAGCCAAATTAGATATTATAGGTGTCTCAGTTTGCCCAGTTTCAGTGATGGAGGTTGCATATACACTGGCATCTCATACATAGAAGCATACATAGAAGCAACATGCATAGATGCATAATCAAGAGTTGAAAAACATTAGAAACCTGGAAACATGTATGATGATCCCCCTGTAGGTACAGTGGTACCTAGAATGGATCTATCAGTTTATTATTATGGCTTTATAATCACATTCATCAGCTTTTGAAACCCAGTTTTTCTTCTGCTATATACCCATCTAAGTAATATTCTTACAGAAATGCGTGATGATAGATGGTAGAATCTATGGTATAATCTGTACCTGTGTCATATCTGTTCTTCATATTGTGCAAATGAGGCTTCCCCCACTCAGAGCAGTAGCATAAGTTGTCCTCTGCATGTATCAGAGTTGGTACTGTTTAACAATTTAAGGAATATATAAAACTATGCATCATCATCATAAATAGGAATAAATAATAAAACCTATTATAAAAGACTCAAAGTCTTTGCCAGTGTAGCATCTGGTTTTGAGATTTTAGGTTAGTCTCACTAGCATGGATATGTTTTGGTTTATTAGGCGGGTGTTCATAATTTATGCAACTCTTCAATTTATGCCATTATCCTATAAATAGAATCAACTGCATTATTAAGGAAATCTTACCTTGCAGTCTTTCAAAAGTGGGACCTCTAGGGTTTTCCACCTTCAGAATGAGATGTTTACTTTGCACAGCAGACTTAGTAAAAGACCAAGAGGCTGCAGAACAAAGGGAAAATACGTTTCAGAGTCATTCAGTAGTTTGTAACCCCTTATTATTTTGAGAAAATAGAAAAGATTTTTTAAGTCTACCATTACCACAGTAAAGCGAAATCATTCTCAAAATTGGTTGACTTAAATATATTCTTGATTTTGCTGGTATTAGCAGTATACACGTTTATCTCCATCATGTTTTATCTGCTCACAACAAAATTTAATTCAAATTCTCCTCTTCTCCTTAAATCCACAGCTAACACCGAAAATTCAAATAGAACTTTAAAAGGTAAAACTATAACTACAGTTTTCTGAAGTGTCTCAGTAACTTAGAATCCCTTCCAGTCTTCCTTTTTAATCCCTCTGGAAAATGAAGTTTAGTTTGTATCAAGCTGCTTCCAAAAATGTTGCTTTAGAGACAGTCCTTTGACTGATATTGATAGTTAGGAATTATAACATAAAAAAAGAGGAAATCAGAGTTCTCAATTGTTTCCCAGTCACTGATTTTAAAAGGATTAAGGTGGAAGCTCTCCAAATACAAATCCTGAAGGATAACCACTCCCCAGCTGTTTCCCATCAGGCACCCAAGGGACAATGTTGACCTCAATTTCATGAAATCATTTTCATCAGTACTGTTGAGTGTAGAGCATTTTTGTAGTGTTTTCCAATCATAAAAACAGAGTTCTTTGCACACACTGATGTAAGCAACTGAGTAAAGTTAACTGTCTGACCTTTCTTTTATGTCTGTTGGCCCAAAAGAAAAAATGCTAGTCAAATTCATATAAAAAACTGATTAATATCTATTATTAAAAATTCTTTACATTACATATTAACTTCTTGTTACATAACATATCCACTTCATACTCACTTCATGTTACATAACATATCCACTTCATACTCACAAGTGAAATTAGAATCATAGAATAGTTAGGGTTGGAAAGGACCTTAAGATCATCTAGTTCCATCCCCCCCTGCCATGTGTTCTAGGTTCCCTCTACAGCAAAGTGAGAAGACATCTGTATATACATAAATTAACCTCTCTTAAAATAGATAGCCAGATATAAGATAGCTAAAGATTACTTATATTAATTCTATGAAAATAGTATTCTACTGACATTTTATTGACCCTGTTTTACTCATGAGTGTGCAAATACTGAAGTTGTTGTATGGGGATCAGACCAGAAGTCTCTATAGTGCAAAAGGCTGTTACAGAGAGCAATAAGGAATGAGGAGAGCTACATTTAGGTGAGAGCAAGCAGGGCAATGAGGTGAGGTGACATGATATGACAGGGAGAAGTCACTGCTGTAGGGCAGTTTTGCCAGCCACACAACATACTGCTTGGACAGCGTGTGACTGGAGATATTAATGAGTTGGTCTCAGCCCTGTGTTGCCAATTTTAGGGGGCTACTGACCAACCCAAAAGTAGGCCATAGCTCTGTTTTATCTTGTCCATATCACTAAACACTAGAGGCTCTTTAAATCCTGAAGTGCAATATTTGGCTTTTGCCATAATCTAGTTTAATTCTTCTGTGAGAAATGTAATCTATCCCATCAGCTGTGTTTCTAGTATTGTCCTGCTGTTCAAACTCAGCAGACCACATTTACTCTCATTGAACTCAGGTAACTTCAGTTACTTACTGTCTGTAACAAAAACATAGTTCACTGTGTTTGCTCTTTTAAATTTCCTTGTATTAGATATTATTTCATGAGTACATCAGCTGGATGCCTAACTTCTAGAGTATGTCTGAGCATGACATTTCTACAGATCTGTTTACTGCTGAGTCCAGAACACTACTTCTAAACTGCCACTGGTAAACAAAAAGTGTATTGTTGGTACACAGTATTGTGGAGGATAACTTCATTTACAGCAAATACTCTTTTTAAAAAAAGCTGATGACATTTTTGCTTCTGTGCGTTGCAAATTATCTCAATAGATGTTAACCTAACTGGAGCAACGATGCAACAGTGAGAATGCCAATGGTGGCTCTAGAGGCTTTATTTTCACGTTATAATATTGAGTGTATTTGTGTATATAGTAAATATTTTAGATTGCTTCATTCAAATTAGCTGCCTTTTTTATGGAAATAGTTCTATAATGAACACCAAACAATCTAATTTATGGATCCTGTACTCCTACTTGTATTTTCGTGGTTTTTGGACATTGATCAACAACATCCTAGAGAGATTTTTGAAATGTGATCCTTTCCCGGAAGGTTGTTGCCATGGCCACTCTCTGGCCATGAAATGGTGGATTTCATGACTCAAATAGCCACAGATGAGCATATTTATTGAATGAGCTTTTTGCACTTATTTTAAATTCCCTTTCACTCACTCAGTAGGACTGGTGCAAATAAAAGCAAATAAAAAAGGCAGAATTTAACATGAAAATGTTGCTCCTTAGTCTCTGATTCCCTGAATTACATGCTGGAATAATTAATGCAGAATTTTTGTACTGTTTTAATTTGGCATGTCTCATTATTATTTTTATTAGATCATTAACAGTTCTTCCTTTGTCTTCTCACCATTTTGCTTCCAAAGTCCTTAATCCATCATTTTAGCCTGTATATCATCTATGTGAGATTCCATGTTGTTTCTGTACTGAGAATTTCAGGATGGCAGAATGGAAAATTTACTTCTCTTAAGCTAGTGAAGAAATCAAACCATTTTTCTATATTTTGTCATTATTCTTGTCATTATACTCATGTATTGCTCCATGATGTATTCTGTGCTGCTGATGTTTATGGTACTTGGACACCTGGCTTATAGGCTGTCTTTTCTGCTTCTTAGGAAGCATGTACTTGTGATGGTAGAACAAGATATTTGCTGTTCTAAAGGGTTCTTAACCTCTTACCTTGTCCTGTAAAGTGAAAAATGTTGCTTGAACTGTTGATAAGTACAGGTAGATTTACTACTGAAACAAATCATAATGAAATCTCTCAAGTTGTATTAATATTTTTTCTAATATCTTTAATTAGTGCAAAGTATAAAATTTCTTCCAAATTAGAGACTGTTCAACAGGTTTTAGTAGATATACATCTAAATACTGCATGCAAACTCACTATGTTTTCAAACTGCCTAAATATAGAAATGGATGTGAATTACATATGGTTACTGTACATAGATCAATAGAAGAAAGGGTAATAACAGATTCTGAATTAATTTTCTGAGGCATTCTGAGTTTATACCTATAAAACTCATATCACAAACCCTTGTGGCACTAGGACACATTATGGCTTTGGGACTACTTAGAGTTTTGAACATTTTGAGTCATAGTGAATATCCTCACAAGCAAGTGGAAAAGCGAGACTGAGTCTGGAACTTGGTGGAAGTATTTGCAGGAAATAGTTTTCATTTTACTCACTGCTTCAGAACACGGATATACCAACATCGAAATGGCTGAGTTGTGTCTCTTAAAATACAAAACATTTCAAAATATACAGCAGAAAACTGGTGGAGTGGCTGTCAAATGGTTTAAAAATGAAAGTGCTACCTAGACATCTCCTTGGTTTAACCCTTTGGCAGGTGAGGTCAGACCAACTTTTTATTACCTTGCCCAAAGTGTGGGTTGTGAACCTTTTTCTGTACATGTTTATTGTATGGAAGATTGCCAGCCAAAATATATATGCAAAATTAACATTTCTTATTCCCAAATGACACGTAATGGGTGACTTCCACCATCTATCAACTCTAATGCATTTTGCCTGAAGAGATGTGGGCCTGCAGAATCCAATTCAACAACAGATACAGCAATGCACATATTTAATTAGCCTCCAGCCTATCATTCGGCCTGGGGTTTGGAAAAAATGCCTCTGGATGCAAGATATGGGACCTGCATGAAGAACCATCAGGATCTCATATAAACAGCACTTTGGTCATTTGAGAGGCAGAGAAAAACGTATGTTGATAGGTATGCCTTATTTTGTTACCTACTCATCACCTCATATATTACATTAGATTTCTATTTACTTACTTATATGGTTCTCTCATCTACCTTTCATATTCTTATCAGTATTTGTTAATGTGTCTCTCTTGTTCTGTTCAACTCTGTTAAACTCCTTGCTCTGGGATGTTAACCTTTGTCCTGTGCACTGCAGTATGAAAATAAAAACATTTCAGTAAGTGACAGAATGTCAGGTAAACCGAGGAATGCCTTCTGAATAGTGCTGATGAGAACCAAGTGTGTTGTACTATGACTAAGATATTATTAAGAGATAACACTGGGAAAAATTATTCAATAAGATAATATATAAGAGGCAGTAGTGGCATAGATTTCTAGAAAGGAAAGTTTAGGCCGGTAATCAAGAAAATACCTGTCATGGTGAGATTTTACATAATGAATGTTTCAAAAAATGATGAACCACATTCATTTATAACTTCAGAAACCAGATAGAAATAAAAAAAAAAACTTATTCAGATTTCTTGCATTTGGACTATGCGATACGGTTGGGCAGTGCTATTTCTAGAGCATCTAACTTTAAGAAATCAATGTTCTACTAAAATACATAGCTATAAACTATTTTGTTTAATTTTAATATTTCATTTTGGGTTGTATACATTTTGTTAAAATGCCTACATATGGAAAATAAGATTTTGAATTGAATACATGAAAACAGAAATTCAGTTCAAGCAGTTGCAGTTTTTAAATTTAAGAGCAAGGCATTTATAATGAGTTGATTTTAGAACACACAGGTATGCATATACTAAATGCACCCAGTAAAAAACCAAAGCACTGGAAAATATCCTTTATGACACACAGCAAGTCCAGTTCCAGTATCTCCCTTTTTACAGGAACAATTAATCAGTGTTTGTCTGTTCAGAACAAATCCTCCTGTTCTCCAAGAGTATTGTGGTTCTTGAAATCATCACTATTTCGTACTGTCTGTTCTGAAATAAGATAGCTCATACCCAACTCTAGACTTCAAACATTTTATGTGATCTGAATCTTAAACTGATGTAATAAGCAGCGATCTACAAGCCAGCTCAGTTTCTGTTTCTCCAGCTGATCTCCTTCAGCATCTTCCATTTTCAAACTGCATAAGAAAGTCTGAGCCCAGTTCTCCTCTGTGAAACTAATCCCATATCTCCCTTAAACTTCAGTGATGGCAGTAGAAGGTTTTGAAAATCAGTTCCTTATGTTAAAACTATACAATCTTTCAAACTGGTAATGAAATACAGATCTTCGTCCTGAATCAGTTCATGACATCACTGTATGCCAGTAGCAATGATGTTAAACTGCTACCAGAGATTCATAAGATCACGAAACAAATGCTTTACATTATTACTTACTGGTATTTATATAGCTCATGCTATATATACATATATGCACACACACTTCCAAAACTTTCCTTATTCTCACATGAAGCTAAATGGCTTCATAGAGAGCAATATATTTCACTTAGCACAGATGATGTATTGCTTTCTTGTTAGGTTTCCTTACTTGAGATGACTTCTCTGTCTTATAGCCATGACTAAATCTCCAGCTACAAAATGAATTTGATTAAATCCAACTACTTGACCTTGTCAACTATGTCCCCAGACACCTCTTGACTACCATTTTCTAGGGGCTTCTAAGAAGTGGAACTGGAATATTTATACCCTATGTCATGTTCTCTGCTCTCAATAGCTACATCTTCTCCAAAATCATTATTAAAATTAAAAATTATTTAGAAGGATGGACCTTCATCCCTTTCAGGTCGAGTTATATTACTTAAAAAGATATATTTTCTTAAGCTATTATATCTCATCCAGCTGTTACCTTGTCACGCACATCTCTAAGACAACTGTTTAGGACCTGTACCAGTTCTTCTTGAAGTAAAATTGAAATTAAAAATAGCTCTAAGTGAAAATTAGATTGCCTTAAGATGTTAAAATTATTATTTTAGATGCTATTTAGCAGTAACTAATCAAATGTTTTTAAACAGTGGCTTTATGATACAGTATCATTTTGGAGTGTGAAATTACAAACTTTGCTTATTCCAACAATGTATTTAAACTGCCTTGAATTTAATCCAATACAATCCATAGTCCCATTCTTCTGCACTAGAGTGACTTTACTATCAAAACTTAATGGTTCAAAATCAATTAAAAATCTACAGGGATACCATTTCTTTATTTAGACTAACGTTTAACTATATTTTCTTACTCTGAGATATATAAAGAAATGTAGCATAGAATCATAGAATGGCTTGGGTTGGAAAGGACCTTAAGATCATCTAGTTCCCACTCTCCTGCCATGGGCAGGGACGCTTCACCCTAGACCATGTCACCCAAGGCTCTGTCCAACCTGGCCTTGAACACTGCCAGAGATGGAGCATTCACAACTTCTTTGGCAACCTGTTCCAGTGCCTCACCACCCTCACAGTAAAGAATTTCTTCCTTATATCCAACCTGAACTACCCCTGTTAAAGTTTAAACCTATAACCCCTCATCCTAACCCTACAGTCCCTGATGAAGAGTCCCTCTCCAGCATCCCTGTAGGCCTCCTTCAGATACTGGAAGGCTGCTATGAGGTCTCCATGCAGCCTTCTCTTCTCCAGGCTGAACAGCCTCGACTTTCTCAGCCTGTCTTCATATGGGAGGTGCTCATCAATAAAGAACTATAGCAATTAATTCATTTTCTTCAGTTAGTCATAAAACTTCCAACCAATGTTTTATTCATAGTTGCAATTTAGTGATGAATATACATAAACCTTGATTTAATATGATCAAAAAAAGGTGAGCTAAGTGAAGAGGCACCAAAATGAATGTCCAATTTAAATTATGACATAAAAAAAAAAAGAAAGCACGTAAAATTGACTGGAGACTAGAACAAAGTTTCCAGTCATGAGAGACATAAGGTTTTAGAAGGTCTTGCAGCAGGAGAAGTGAATACAGGTAATTAAACAGGTTTAGGGGAAACAAATGGTTTCAGAGATGGGTCATAGAAGACAGTATCTGTGATAAGACGAGATTTGGCATAATAATTTTAAAATTTGTTTCAGTCATATGCAAAATGTATGTAATCGTATGTCCCAAACAAATATAGCATTTGTGACAGAACAATTTATACTACTTAATTCCACCAAAACCTGAGGGGGAATAGTTTAATCTCATGCAAAATTTCTCCATCGTTTAATACTTGCTAAACATCATAAAATGCCAAAAATCCTGAAGAACACAAACTTACAAACTTTACCTGAAGTGGTCATATAATATTGGGTTCATTCCTCTGCTGCACTGAATTGAAAAAGGGAGATAAAGATTCTTTTATGACTCTACCAGTTCAGCACCATCCTTCAGATAAGAACCCAAACCAGCCTTCAGCACAAAGCTGGAGAAATCACAGGGGTGCTCTTATGTCTGACAACTAGAACAAAACAGTACCCTCTGTCAGCCAGAGCTGGAAGAGCATTCCATGCTGCACCCGTCCCTGCTACACATTGCCTCCAGGCATCACAAACTGTCTGAATGTATGTAAATATTTCCCATCCCTGAAGTTAACAGAAAATGAAGGGTTCTATAAAGATTGCTTAGATTCTATGAAAGGAAGACTTATGGTCATCTTAATTCCATCCAGGAGTGGCGAATGGCATTATAGGACCTTACAATTGGTCCTTTTGTTTCCTGCAGCACACTATTTTCTATTTTTTATAAAACACACATACATAAACACACACATCCCCCAAGTGTGGGTATGCATGTATGCATATATTTACACACATATTATTATAGTCACAAATGTGCATGTATACATACTGAATTTAAAAAATAAATCCAGAAACTCATTAAATGATGGTAATTCAACTGAAAAGTGGTACTCATTATAATCTCATCACATTATTTTAATATTAAACTCTCTCTCTTTGATTTTATAATATCAAGTTTGATCTTGCACAGCTTAGGTACAGTATGTTGCCTCTTTCTGTGAACTGTCCTCCTATCTACTTCCTAAGCTGTTGTTCCACACTTGTAATCATGTTATTTGAGTGCCTTACGTATTCTAAAAATAACCATAATAGAAGTTGCATGTAAGTGCAAGGTGAGAGGTGATGAACAGGACAGCAACACAGCACAACCGATCATACTGAATGTAAATGGAAGACCAAACCACACTGCACAGTAATAAATGATTATTATTACTGCCATTTATAAAGAACCCCAAGGTGTCAGAAGCACTTCAAAGTACACACAAAGAGGCAAGAGGCATATTCCCTCCCATAAACAGTCTATAATCTAGAAACATTGCCAGGCTGTTTCTTCTTGTCTCATAGGAGTAAAACAGAGGAAAATGGGTTAAGCGCTGCATTATATTGGATTATGCTAAAACCTATACTGCATCAACAAAGTTTATTCTGTCCCCTCCTACTTTATAATACATTTTTGCCACAAAGGAAGGAGCCATACCAGCAGTTTGAGACTTGTTGAAACTCAGCTTGCAAGATATCAGTGATTAAACTCGCTTGCATAGCTACAACTTGCAAATGAACTTGAATGAACATAAATCTATTTTGCATGTTCGTCACAACTTGAACTAAGTCAAACTTTCACTTCCTGGAGTCATGGTTTCCAAGTGAAACCTCCAGCAAAACTTTCCTTTGGCTCCCAGCCAACTGCCTGCACTTGTCTACAAGTGTGTCCTGCAGCCACAGACCCTTGAACAATGGGAGCTCAGAAGTTTCCACAAACAAAACTAATCCATCATTTCCACAGCAATTGAAAGTACCCTCCATAAAAGCGAACAGGAAACAGTTCCTGAAGAGGAGTATTCCCTTCCACAGAATTAGTACATCAATTCCTCTCCCAAACGCATACATCCCTAATCAACTTCTCTGCTGCAATGCTGACCCTAACATTAAACAATACTACAGCTGCAAACAAGGTAAATGTAAGCAGGGGTGAGCTAAAACCTTAGAGCTCTATGGAAATTATATTATAGAGATACCATATATCTGAAAGCCAGTAAAGGTGAGCACAAAGACAAGAATCTGGTATATAATGATTAAGAATCTTTACTATATGGTTTAAATCCTCCGTATTACCATATCACATGATGTTCATCAAAGATATATAATCCTTTTCCCTGATGATACTTTACTTTCTTATGCTGCTAGGTAGATGCCAGGACAAACTCTAACAGCCAAAGGAGAATAGGAATTAAATCTGACTCTCTGAAGTTAGTGGAATCTCTGCTATTTACTTCAGTGGGATCAGAGTCTCACCTTGAACATTAACAATATAAAATCATTTCTTTGGAATTGCTCAAGGGTTAAAGTTCTATTTCAGTGGGAAAAAGTAAAGCTAAATCTCATTCTTACTGAGAATGGACTGTTTTCTATCCAAATACCATCTATATCAAACTACAATAATAGAATATTTTATTTTTCTCTACATTGATTTGTAGTCTGATTTTTGCTCATCTATATTTTTCCTTTTCATATACTCCACAAGCTGAGAAAAAGGTGAAAAGGCAACTTATTGGCATGAAGTGTTGAAAAGTAAAATAATTTCAAAAGCACATTTCCCTTTGAAATTGCAAGTAACCCCTTAAGTGTTCATGAACAAGATCAGAAAACAAACAAAAATATTTGTCTCCCTTTGGTAATTTTATTTGTACATACAGCAAACTGTGTTTGAGGTCACTTTTACTTTTTTCAGGAAAAATGAGCTTTATTTCTCCAAGAATACAAGACAGGATTGTGTCATTCTCAGGAACTGCTATGGGATTTCGTGTGCATGCTTACTATAAGACACTGGAAAGCAGTAATTATAGCGTATTTCAGCACATCTTTGGCACTAAGGAGACTGCAGGTGACTGAGAGGAGAAACAAAAAAGTAAAATGCTGCTTTTAGGTCCAGGCCATTGACTCCAAATATCTGTTTTTGTCTGCAGATGTTTTCTTTTTTTCATTTCTCTCAATTTCAGCAAAACCGAGGAATTTCTGTTTAAAACCAAAGTAGAAGATTTTTAATTTTAATTCCCTTCGAGAAAATGTGGAAAAATCTAAGTGAAACTGGACAAGAACACAGGCTCTGAGCCTTCTCGCTTTCGTGGCTTGTCTTGCTTCTGCGTTCTCCACAGGGGAAAGTGGGAAGATGAATCATCCAACCTCTGCCTCCTCTTGGCTCTAAAGTAGAGAAACTGGAAACTTAAAAGTCGGAGCCTGAGCTAGACCTTCCAGGCAGATAAGATAGCACTGAGGGACCACTGCCTTGAAGGCAAGACCATCCAGCTCTGATCCAGGGAACATGAAAGCACTAAGGCGCTCATGGTCAAACATGGTGAGGTCTTCCCAGATGGCAAGGTCAGGACACTGGCCAAAGTCCGTGTGATAGTGCAATCCATTTGTGGGTTCCAGTTCCCACTCTTGGAAGAATTCCACAGAAACAGTAAGCTAAAACAGAGTAACCTGGAAGCTGGGGACCACCAGCAGATGGCAAAGCAAGATGCCCTGTGGGCTGCCAGGAAACTTCTTGGGTTTTGTTGGAAACCCATTTGACAAACAGAGGAGTCATAAGAAACGCTGCAGTTTTGAATGTCAACTTTTTTTTTTTTTTTCCAAGGAAAACCTAACACCTTGAAATAATCTTAACCAGTTTCCAAAGACATGAGAGAAAATAAATCAAAGACAGAATATAGGTTGAAGAGTTGCATTTTGTAGTATGGCCCCAGCTTTTCTTGCATGCATGTGTGCAGTGACAAAATGCTGTGGTGTGCATGGCTGGGAGTGGATGGAGACCAACGTTTTTGTAGCATTCTGCATAATTTTCAGAAAATAATTAGTTATAGGTATGAATGTCAGCAAGATGTTGTCACCTCACCTTGTTTACAAAAGGAGCAGTGACACCTGCAAAATCTGTATGCTCAAAACAGCCACTAGAGGGGAATTTGCAGTCAAGCAGGTGAGATAGGTTCCAGGCTCCAGGTCACATCTTCAAAGTGTGATTCTGTGGTAATTAGGGGTAATTTTTGTATTTATTTCTGTAGCATGTATCAGTAGACTTGATATGTCAAAAAGAGACATATATTATTGCTTTTGGTTATAATAACAGTAGAGACCTGCATCTACTTTTCTTCCAAAATTTCCCAAGTGGAAATTTACTTCTTGTTCAGTCTAGCAGTAATGCAATACAGGATTTTATTAAAAGAATTGAATGTGACTGTCAACTGACAAAGCAGCAGTATTGGATATCTTGTGCTGGAAAGTAGAAATAATGCTGCATGGGAAATATCAATATGGATTAATCTACGGACCATGGATTTGACCATTTATTAAATTGGTTTTAGTTGTATAATGTATATTAAAGTGAGATAAATTCACAATTCACATTTCATTGATTTAGCTAAGTTCAATTGAGAATTTGTGTTGTTGTTTAGTGTGTTTATATTTGACTGTTTCTTCCTAGATGCTTAATCAGTGTAAGCTTACACAGCCAATACAACCTGCTGTGAAAGCTTGGATCTTTAATACTGTACCATAAGCCATGTTACTGAGGTAGAAAATTTACTGCTGGCCAGAAAAATAAAAATACCCTCACTTCAAGATTATGAAGTATATTTTGAAAAGATCTCCAGCTGGTCTTCCAGCTAGTTGGTTTCAAAGAGGGTATCTTAGACATAGAAAAAAAAATGCAATAATTATTTTTTATCGTCTTTTACTATTGAATAACTATTTTTCAATTAATGGGCTAAAGTGCTGTTGTTATCTATCTTATACTAAGTATACCAGTTTATAACAAAAATGCATATTATTGAGTATGATGTCAACATACTAAAAGTCACAGTGATTCACATCTCCCTTTAAAACAGACAGTTCGATTTTGCTATTCCGTGTGTATCAATAGTCATTTTAATATTGAATGGCAATATGTAGTACCTTTATAGAAATTACTTCCCATTAGCCAGTTTTCACGTAATATTATAGAAACAACATGATGAAGAAGCAAAGAATTGCACCTATCCGGACTAACAAAAATGTATCTTTAGAAAAGCAAAAAATATAACCACTCAGCTAACTTTGTGTTCACACTAATGGGGCTGTTTACCATTGAAAAAAGAATGGTTCTCACAGCTGTGCTTGTAATAAACAGGGATATCATTTTAAGTAGACTTTGTAGTTTAAATGTATTTAAATTATTATACAGAAATCTGCTTTGCATTGCTATCCATAGGTTAGCAGCAAGATTGTACAAAGACATAATGACAACATAACTGCCACATTGAAGGGAGATTCAGTACCCCACTTGATGGCATTTCTGCCTACTTCTACTGCGCAATGCCTGTCATTGGTCAATTTCTATGAATCAGTGAGTCCAACCCAACTACTTTTCCTAGTAGCTGGACAGGGAAAATCAGAAGTAGATGGAACTCTTAATTAGTACATCTAGAACCTAAAAGCTCCTTTACAGCAGCCTATGAACTTCCTAGCATAACACTTGTCATGCATCTGCTTCTAGCTTTTTAAAATATGTAAATTTCTGAATAATTTTTGTCCAAGACACAGAGGATGGGTGTCAGAATGGTGACTGGAAAAAGGATAGTAAGGGGAAGGGATATATACAGAGAAAACTTCTGGCATGAAGGTAAGAGAAAAGCACGTCCAAGTCTGGGAGAAGAGGAATGGTAGCGATATATCTAGAAACTCTAGAATGAAGTAAGAAACTAAAGGAGCTGCAAAGAGTATTCAGATTACAGGGGAGTATGGAAGTTGGTAGCCAATGCACTGAGAGGGGAGAACAAAGGCATCCCAGGGTGCACAGCGGGCTTGATCTGTGGAAGTCATGCACTATGTGACCGTCTTGTTGATGAAACAACAACAGTAATAAAGGATTATTTTCTCTGGCACTCAAAAACTTGCCACATAGTACAGCCTTTGATTGATAATAAAATTAAATTAATATGAAATAATCTTGAAATTACAAAGCTTTTTAGAAAGGCCTTTGATTCTATACATGACTCAAGGAAATCTAAGTTTAAAGTAAATGTGTAAAACTGAAATGAAACAAATCAAGTTGGAAAAATCCACCTAACCATTGCCACTGCCACTTTGCTACAGATGCTTTCAAATATTACCCAGTCTTCACACAGCGCTATTACAGGCTTTAAAGAAATGTTGAAAACAATGGAAATAAGCAGATAAATTTAATTTCTTTCAAATTCTACTTTTTGCCCCATTTCTGAGATAAAGTTTTGTGTAGACCAGCAGAAAATCATCTTTCTGTGTTTCTGGGAATTTGTTCATGATGATAATGATGATGCTTATAATAGTAGCTCTGAGGAGAGGACTGGTAGCAGAAGAGGACAAGCAGCAGCTTTTTGACCTGGCTCCTTTGGTCTGGGAGCAGAGG
>JANHGB010014440.1:22594-39534 GCA_026283785.1 Coracopsis vasa | reverse complement strand
ATGGGACAGGGACAGGCTAGAGCCCAGCACAGGGCCCTAAAGCTACTGATGTACAGTGGGGTGAGTGAGCTAGGGCTGTTTAGCCTGGAGAAGGGGCAGCTCAGGAAGATCTTATCCAGGTGTTCAACCATCTGAGGATTATTTTGAGGTGTTCATCATCTGCAGGGAGGGTGCCGAGAGGACAGAGCCAGGCTCCCGTCAGCGGTGCTCAGTGACAGAGCAGGAGACAGTGAGCACAAACTGACACACAGGAAGTTCTGTCTGAACAGAGGGGGTTTAGATTTACCAGAGAGGTTGTGGAGTCTCCACCCTGGGATATACCCACCACTTGATGGGACACAGTCACTGTCAGCCAGCTGCAGCTGATGCTGCTCTAAGCAAGGAGCTGGAGCTGATAAGGAACAGCAGAAGCCAGCATCAGGAGGGAGCTGAAGAGACTGCCGGTGTTGGTTGACCAGGCAGCAGTTGTCAGCAATGCTGCCAGCAGATGCTCAGAATTTGGGCACTGCCACCTACACCTGACCCCATGGAGGGCATTTGTGTGGAAGTTGCATCTTCCATGGGATATCCTTTATGGGGGTTCAAAGAAAGCAAATCTATAGAGTTACAGAACAGCTTCCACCAGCTAGCAGGTTTGTGCAATCAGAAACAACCATCAGCAGCATCTTCTAGAAAGAAGCAAAAGAAACATTCCAGAGTTAATCCTTTCCTTCTATCTAATTAGAGGCTGCCATACTGAGAAAACATTCATTATCCCAACTCTGCCAACCATTGCACTGTGCATTTTTTTTTTTTTTTTCCAAAAAAAAAAAAAAGGGCAAGCAATTGCAACACGGCTCCTCTGCCACTGCCAACAGCGAGATACCATTTCTGTTGGCAGTTCTCTCCTAACTCTTCATGTAAAAGCAACTACAGCCTAAAGGAGATGCACTTGAGCACTATACTTCATAGCCCGCCAGCCCCAACAGTAAAGCACAACACACTGGCCAGGACCCTCACTAAATGTCTTACAGCAGTTTCTGCTTTCTGGCCACAGAAAATGCACATGCTTGTCATGAATGCAACAAAGGACTAGAAAGAATTCCTTCAACATCACTTAAGAACTGCAATGCATATTCAACAAGAAAGAGAGTTCATACATCTTCAGATTCTACAAATAAGTTTAAAAAATAAACAGAATTACATCAGATTAACACATTTATAGATTTGTAACCTCTGTATAGAAAATCCAATCCTAAGTAATATTAATCCATGAACTTTTAATGTGGAGCAGTTCAAAAGACAGAAAAAAGAACAAACTTGATAGTTCAGGCAGCATCCCCAAAAAGTCTCATGTCAACTATCCCACATATGGGAAAATAAGGGTTCATAATCACTCACTTGAATCAAGAAAAAAAAATGGCTACATTTGGACAAAATATTCTAAATGTGACTTTCAGAATAACATATACTGGTATATTTAAATTTTTTTAATAAGTGAGGAAATCATGTTTCCCAAAGACATAGTCCTTCAAAATTGAGAATTCTGCATATTAAACAGTATTATTTAATGCTTACTGCAGCATTCTGCTATGCTCAGTTCAGGCTCTCCTGTAAGTATAAAACAACTGAGTTACAGCTGCACACAAAATGTGAAATTCCAGGCAATATCTACAGTAAAGAGTGGGCAGACTGATGTAGAAAGCATAAATGAGCACATTTATCTGGGTATTCAGATGCAAGGTAAATCTAGCACAGCTACTGGAAATATGCATGGTACTTTTAGCAGTCATATACAAAGGACCGAGAAAGACCCCTAATTTCAGTAAGTGATGGCATGTGGGAAGCTCTGCAGTTTACAGGAATAGCAACTACAGATAGCTTTTCTCAGAGACACTTTTTAGGCAAAATGAACATGGGGAAGGAACTCTCTCCGTTAGCAGCATGTCTCAGTGCAGATGTGAAAGGACTGCTCTCCTACGTGGGCACTGACACAGATGTCAACTCAGAGTTGGACAGAGGCTTCCACCAGGAGGCATGCTCCATAACAACTGGTGTCCCATGTCTTCTGTTGAAGATAAATGGATAGGATAGGGCAGGAACAGGATAGCATCATGGAGACAAAGGAAAGAAGTTGCACCGCAGCTTGCCTGGGGGCAGGACGCTGTGTTATTCAGAGAAGTGGGAGAGAAAAGTTAGGTCAGAATTGAGAGGGAAGTTCAAGGAGGAACCTGAGAAAGAAGGGGGTTTTGTACTAGATACTGAAACAGACGAAAAGCTTTCTCAGCAGAGGCAGTGGTTCCTGTTTCTCAATATGACTAAGACAAGCACTGTAAGCCACAGCTGCAGAAAGCTAACCCCTAGTTCTTATTTTTCAGGCTCTCCACAAGTCAGTTGGCTAAGCACAGCAGCATTATCACGTTACAGGGAACTAGCACATACTGTTTGCATGCCCCTTACTGCCACACTCCAAGGAAGGCAGGCACAGGAGCCAAAGGCACAAAGCCCCAGAGGGCTATTTTCGCCCTCTTCCTCAGCCACCCCATATTGAAGCAGTTGCCAGTTTGAAGCAGCAAACACATGTCAGTCAGCTGAGTCAGACCATGCAGGGCAGTGGACACCACCATTCAGCTTGGCCAGCCTTTGGCAGGCATGCAGGAGCAGACACATGGGGACTCCACCACTTAAGCGGAGCATGACAGGGGTGCGGGCACCCCAGGAGCTCCCCACCCACCCCAGGCAGGACCAGCAATACCAGGCTGTGGGGCCACACCAGTTGGGAGGTATCTCCCAGGAGGTAGATCCATGGCCTCCATAAGCAACCTGCACCTGTGTGATCACCTCCACAGTAGAAAAAAATGTTTTCCTGTGCTCAGATGCAATTTCCTGAGTCTCAGTTTGTGCCCACTGCCTCATGTCCAGTCAGTAGGTGTCACTGAATAGAAAGAGTTGGGCTCCCTCCTGCCAACTAAGCCATGCAGACTGCAGAAGCCCCTGAGCCTTCTCTGGCCCAGGCTGAACTGCCGCAGCTCTTCCAGCCCCTTCACAGATAAAAGATGGTATACCTGGTATATGCTTTGAAGAACACTGCTTTACAGATGCTTGCCTCCTTGCTTAATCTCCACCTCCAAAGGCACTGCAATACAGCCGCAATGAGCTGCGCAAGACAACCATTACAGAACAGAATCAAACAAAACAGCTTCTTTAACTTTGCCATTACACCCTGAATTTTGCCATGTAGAGGCAGAATCGGCAAAACAGGGCAGATGCTTTTGTTTACAAGCGGATGTGGTCCTGCAGTGAACGGGAGTTTCTGAGTAACACAAATCTTGGCATTACATGCGTTCTTGTCACCACCTGCTCTGCTGCCAACAGCATAGTATCACTTGGCACAACTGGCACAGAAACACAGTTCCAAGGACAGGGATGTGACAGCTAGAAAAATGCAAAATACAATGAAGTGTGAGATGCACAAGAGAGTAAGAGGCACATACTTAGCCACTGTAGGTACAAATTCCAATAGGAACATCAAATTATTCCACTATGCATTAACAGTACATTAAGATACACTTTCACCAAGGGGAGATGAACAATATTTAACAGAGGTCTCTGAGGAGGGAAAAGGTGGTAGTGTCCTTGATATTGGGATCGGGCTCTCTTAGTGAAAAGGAAAAAGCAGCAAGGAAGATAGAGTCAAGCAGAAGCAGGGTAAACCAGAACATTGAAGCTTATTCAGGTGATGCAGTGCAGGAGTGGACTGAAATGAAAGAGAGTAGGGATGTGGGCTCCACTTGCCTGCTTGCAGCTGCTTTACCCTGCAGCCTACACTGATGCTTTTTCCTCAAATCTTTACAATTAACTCCCTGATTTGGTTCTGATGTGCAACAGAAAAGAACATAATCACAGCCAGCCAACAGCAAATTTAATGAATTGACTCACATTTCTATTGCTTACATTAACTCTGTCATTGCCAAACTTCATGGTGATGGATAGAGGTTGACTGGCAAGAAGCCACACACAGAATCACAGAACAGTTCAGGTTGGAAGAAACCTTAAAGACCATATAGTTACAAACCCCCTGCCATAGGCAGGGACACTTTCCACTTGATGAGGTTGCTCAAAGGCCCGTCCAACCTGGCCTTGAAAACTGCGAGGGATGGGGCAGCCACAGGCTCTCTGGGAAACCTGTGCCAGTGCCTCACCACCCTCACAGTGGAGAATTTTTTCCTAATATCTAATCTAAATCTCCCTTCTGTCAGCTTAAAGCCATCAAAAAGTTATGTGCTCAAATAAAAAAAAGTCACTTAAAACTCTGCAGCCCTAAGACCTAGAATATCTAGTCTAGCTCACAGAGAATTTTCCCATGTTTAAAAAGCTGTAAAATAAGATGAAAAAAATGCTACTAGATTTGAGGATACAGAATACAGATATTCTTTAAACAGCGAGGCAACTTAAAGCCTTAGTCATTAGAAAAACTATAGTCATTCCCTACCCATATGACACTGAAGTCTGCCATGCAACCTATTATTTCATTTCTCATCTGAGGTTATATCAGTCATGCATATAAACCAGTCTATCAACATTAGCAATAAAATATTACCTCATATGTGAAAGTGTGTACTTAGCTTAAATTTAATGCAGTTGACAGCCTTTAGGGGAATGATAGAAAAAAAAAAACCAACCACCGACCAAGTGCATAAACTACAAGAAGTAAAAAGTATCCTGGTTTAAAAAGCTACTTGAATACAGGAGCAGCTTCTAGTGCATCTTCAAAACCACGCAACTAGGATACATTTAGATGGAAGAATGAGACAGTTGTTTAGGATAAAATTGGTCAGAAGTAAAGCATCTGGAGAACTGGACAAGGAGTGGAAAACCAACCTTACCCAGCACAGAAATACCATATTCAAACAGCTAAAAAAGCCTGTGTAAAATAGTCAGTGAACCAGTATGAAATAGCTTGAAATACTCTTTAAAGAGAAGGCAGTGTTTGTCTCCCATTCCAAGAGAAGGCATGGAAAAGGGTGAATTCCCTGTATGTGATAACTTTTTCCTACTCCTTAGAGTCTGCAATATAGTGGCCTTTATCAGAAAAAATTAAGCTTCTGGAGTACAGAGATACACCAGATTTGACCCAGATGAGCCTTGCTCACCCACCCCAGCATGTAAACAATGAAACTACACCACTCCAAGTGCTTGGCCTACCACAGTAGCCCTTAGGTTGATAGACTAGGGTAGGAAGCTGTGAAAACACCTTCAGACTGATGAGTCTCAGCAGGGTCATCTCTGTGTATCCCAAAATGTTGTCACACAACCAGATCTGTGCAGCAGAGGTGATGGTGCCTGCACTCCTCTGCTGCTCTGCACAAACCTGTTTAAGACTTTAAAACTTCCAACTACAGCAGCATAAGGGAAAGTCTTTAGCGCATAATTAGGGCAGCCATTAGTAGGTGTTGTCTCTAACCTCCACCCCTTGCAGGCACCAAAGCCACTCTGCTGAGCTCAGCTGTGCCGGCAAGGTGGGATACAGAACACTGCTAATGCAATTTAGCTGTCACAGTCTGCATTTGTGAGGAGTTTGCTGCTTTCTTTTTCCAACCCATCTTTTTGGGACATTTTTGGAATACATTTTAACATTAAAACCATCAGGAATAAGATGACACAGAGATATCCTTTCGGAGGCTTGACCCTAATTTGTCTGCTGGAACAATAAGCAAACTCCCACTATGGCTTCCAGGTGACCTGGATTTCCCTGGGCAGTCAGAATGTGATCACATCTTCACTGGCCAAGAAGATGCATGTGGCAGGATCATCCATGCTCAGTACTCGGGGCACGAATCAGCAGGCACTTATGGGATTTGCTAAAAGCATGTTTCCCAAGTCTGCGCTCCTGAAGAGGTGAGATGCTGCTGTTCCTGTGAGCTGTGAAGTGCCTTCCCAAGCTGCACCTGGAAGGGACACAGAGCCCAAAAGCAGAGCAGCCGGGCTGCTTCAGCAAGTCCAGGTTTTGCATAGTCTGGGAGATAAGCAGACCTGAGCAGAGAAGTTGCAAGGGCAGGTACAGGAGCAGTGCTTATACCATCAAACCCCAAGAGGCACAGGTGAGCCCATCAGAGCCTGTGGACACATTCCCTGGGGTGATATGAAACATGTCTGCTTAGGCAGAGCCTTCTGCAACCATGATTTGGCCATGTCTGGTCCAAGTTACTGCAGTCCATCCTCTGCAGTAGTTTTCAGCTATGAAACAACAGATTAAATCCCAAGACTCAAATGGCCCAGAGGATTCAAGTACCCAAGAAAGAAGGCATTACCCACAAGGAGGAAGGAAACTGGATTTTGATCCACGCTGAGGAGGGGCTCTAGAGTCTTGAAGATGTTGTGGATGGCCCGGCTCTGCTGACAGTAAAGTGCATGAAAAGTGCAAGCTTGAGGAGAGCTTGAATGACAGCTAGGCAGAGATCCCCTGCAGTAAAGGAGCTTTCTCACCCGTGTCAGAAAATATCCATCAGTTTTCTGATGTACAACAAGAGACAGGGCCTTTGGAGAGTGCAGGGGCTGTCTATACATGATTTTATACAGTCCTTTAGTGACAACATCCACCTAAAAGCACGGATGCAGATGTGGAAAAAGGAAGGAGCCTTTTTGACAGGATTTAAAGCAAATCCCTTTGGGACCTAGAGACTAACTGACAGTACACATGAAGTCCCTTTAGCACAAATCTGATTCCCAGCTCCATCGAGCCCCTCAGCATTGCCAAGGGTTAGAGCACAGGAATACCAGAGCCAGCAGTCACACTGCTGCAAGTCCTAGGCAACCCAGGTGATACTTCACCAGTTTCTCTGGACTGAGGATCTGCGAAAGCACCCTCCTGAAGAGCCTGAGAACAGGGAGCTTTCCAGGGGCCAGGACCAGGAATTACACAGACTTGAAAGTACCTCTGAAAAGCAGGGAAATAAGCATCTTATTTGCATAAGACTATAGATATGCATCTTTTCATAAAATCACATATTCTTTTGATCTCTGTGCCTTCTGGCCATAAAAAGGATAGCTGCAAATTATAAACAGCAAAAAAGTGATAGGTTACTGCTTCTCAGACCAAGAGAAAACAAAATATCTAAAATACCCCAGACAATTTCATTATGGACCCCAGTTACTGTAAGATCAAATAATGACAGACAAGAAGCCAACCAATAATAAGCTTGAAACATCAGAATTAAAATTTTTACCGATACTTTAAAATGTGATGATTTGCTTTACTGCCATCTAGTGACAATTCAACACAGCTCGCAGTGATAATATCATAAAAGTAGTTCAGATCTGCAAAAGGGCTTCAGTAATTTTAGCATCTGTTCATACCCATAAGAAAAGCAGTAAGCTCTACTGTAATTGCTGAGGGAAGAATTTTTTTACAGTGAGGGTGGTAAAGTACTGGCACAGGTTGCCCAGAGAGGTGTTAGATCCCTGGAAACATTCAAGGCTGGATGTGGTTTGGCCAACCTGATCTAGTTGAACACATCCTTGTTTATTGCAGGGCGGTTGGACTAGATGACCTTTGAAGGTCCCTTCCAACCCAAACTATTTAAGATTTTGCTAGTTTTCCTATCAAAACCTGTAAACACAAAGTGAAGCATGGTAAAACTAATGCATTTGTGTACTGCAAGGGTAAAGCAATAATCTGGAATGTAGTCTTACAAATCAATACTGTAAAAATTTCTGTGAACAGTGTCAAAACATTCTAATGCCATCACAGCAAAAATCAGATTCTGCAGTTTTTCCGTATTCCCCATAGACTGGCTTTTGAAGTACTCCATTTAAAGCAATAAGAAAGGAACAGCAACTTACAATTTCCACCCCAATTTCATGGACACATTATAAAGTTATACACACGTGTCGCACAATTATATGAGACTTTTTTACTTCAAGAAGTGAGAGATGACAAGCTTCTGTCACTGAAATGTCCAAGATCAAATATAAACAAATATGATGTCCAAGCAAGAGATGTGGGGAATGAGGTCAAGGGCCTTTACCAAGAAGTAAGAAGCCAGCTGTAGAGGCAGCCATACCAAAGGCATGAAGCCACCAAACCAGAATGTTCTGGCAGTTAGAAGACAAACTTCCTGCACAGGTTTAGTCCAAAATTTTTGGAAGAAATCAAAACAAGACAAGTTTAGTTGAAATCTAAAGTTGTATTTTTACAGAACTTAACAAGCTTGAACTGAAGTCTGCTGGAATAAAAATTGCAAGATAATGCAGCTAAGGACAATAAGAAGACAGTTAAACACTGCGGCTGACGCCTGTGGAGCACTGAGGGGACAGAAAGTGTGTCAGTGCTGATCCCAGCACTGCGTTACGATGTACAGAGGAACTGAGCAAGTGAGGCCACAGAAAACGTTAGATGAGGTGTTTCAGTGGTGACAAGAAACCCAACCACCATGAAACAACCTTTTCTTAAGCCTCGTTTGTAAAACAGCACACAAATTTGGCAGTGGATTTCAAAGAAGGCTATCTTAACTGGAGCAGACACAGAGGAGGGTACATTCAAGTCCTGCAGAAATACAAGAAGGGTTTGAGCTTGCTTCATCACTACAGTAACAAACATATGCAGGGGGCTAAGTATCCAAGATGGAGATGGGTTCTTTAAATGAAAGGCACTGGTACAAGAATTTACAGGACAGGAAGTGGCCACAGAGACATTCAGGCTGGAAATTGCAATAATGTTTCTAAAATATTACAGAGATAAGGCCACAGCAGAGCTTTGTTAGAGAGGTAGAGAAAGAAAAACATGTTTAACAGTGAAACTGATAGGCTTACAAAAGCTACCATGGCAGAATTGCCTGCAACGATAAAGCAGGCACACAGCCATAAGTAAAGATGTGGCAGTGATGATCCTGACAGCAGAACAGCTGTGTAGTATCCAGAGGTCAGCCAGCAGCACGCCTCAGCCCTTTCCCTGGGAATTCTAGAGGATGCTCATCTTACAAAGCTCCTCTCCATGCTGGGGAGAGGAAGGTAGGGTCTTCTGTTTTGCTTTAGGTTTAATTCCAGTTTATTTTCCCCAGAACGTAATGCTGGCACAGCCTATGCCGCATCCTGGACCTACAGCAGCCAGTGGGACTCTTGAAAAGCATTTCAGCTGAAAACCTACAGCAACGCAAACAATGGGGTACAATTTGTCATATGGAAAACTGCCAGGTAAAATAACATTGGAAATTTATGTGATTGAGAAGTGTTCATTGTATTACTATCAATTCCTACCAACACCTTAAAGAAATAAGTAATTTCAGAAAAAGCTGTCTGAATACTGCTGAACGCTGCCCATGGGTGTTAGTCCTGGCTTATCACACCAGCCAAGTTCAGAGCATAACATATGAAATAAATCATGCTGTAGTTTCATGAGATAATTTAGAAGTCTGAAGTTTTTTTCCAAATATTTAGACATAAAATCTTAACACCCCCAGACACTGGGATTTTTAAATACGTTTAAGTAAGCCAAGTTTTAAATTAGCGTTTTAATAGGCCCAAAGAGTCTCTCCAGAGTCCTATCTCTTGATAAACAGATCACCTCAGCTCACAAGTTGCAATTTGTGAAGACAGCCAAGCACTGGTGCCCTGTGACATTAACGCTGCATTACCAGCACACTGGCATGCAGTTGCTCTTGTTCACATCCCTATGTGAGACCAGCGATGGGCACTGCAGCCCTCAACCTGCAGCACGGGATGTGCCCAGCTCCCCTTGGATAGCAGATGGATGAAGGGAACTCCAATCCTTTTCACACTGCACTCAGCTGAGCTGTACGGTCTTCCAACCTGCAGGGCAGCAGCAAGGGCAGGTAGGGAGTTCACGCACAGCATGGCAACCTTGGGAATATACACACACCCACATCCTGCATTTTTTCCCTATCAAGCTATATGCAGAAGCACCTTGACAGTTCAGCAGGAAGCACAAGATGATGTGCTTGAAACCTATCAAGCCAGAGGCATATTTATTTTGACATGTGCAGTACTTAGGACACTATTTTAAAGGCAGGTTTTCCAGGCTGGTTAATCTGGAATTGCCCAGAGATAGGACATTTTCTACAGGTCAGTTCTAAACCAGCCCCACTTGTAAAACGCTAGAAACATACTTGAAACTTTTTGTTCTCTCTCATTTCCACAGATGATCGTCTGAGCCAAGACAACAGTACCTCACCCAATTTCACAACAGGCTTACTTGGGAACTCTACACACAACGAATTCACCACTATCGTCTTGCCTGTGCTTTACCTCATCATTTTCCTGGCAAGCATCTTGCTGAATGGCCTAGCAGTGTGGATTTTTTTCCACATCAGAAATAAAACGAGTTTTATATTTTACCTCAAGAACATCGTGGTTGCAGACCTTCTCATGACACTGACATTCCCATTCAAGATAATCCAGGACTCGCAGCTGGGACCATGGCACTTCAACTCTTTCCTGTGCCGATATACCACAGTTCTGTTTTACGCAAATATGTACACCACGATTGTGTTCCTTGGACTCATCAGCATCGACCGCTACCTGAAAGTAGTGAAGCCTTTTGGAGACTCCAGGATGTACAGCATCACTTTCACCAAGATCCTATCTGCTTGCGTTTGGGTTGTCATGGCTTTCCTAGCTTTGCCAAACCTGATTCTTACCAATGGCTACCCAACAAAGAAAAACATTGACGACTGCATAAAGCTCAAGTCTCCCCTAGGAGTCAAGTGGCACACAGCTGTCATTTACATCAACACTTGCATGTTTGTAGTGGTGCTGATTGTACTGATAGGATGTTATATCGCGATATCCAGGTACATTTATAAATCGAGCAAACAATTTATTAGTTCATCAAGCAGAAAGCGAAAGCATAATCAAAGTATAAGGGTTGTTGTGGCTGTATTTTTCACTTGCTTTCTGCCATATCATTTGTGCAGAATACCCTTTACATTTAGCCATCTAGATAAAATTTTAGACGACTCTGCACATAAAATCTTGTATTATTGTAAGGAAATGACACTGTTCCTGTCTGCATGTAATGTCTGTCTGGATCCAATAATTTACTTTTTCATGTGTAGATCATTCTCAAGAAGGCTGTTTAGAAAATCAAATATGAGAACCAGGAGTGAGAGTATTAGATCACTTCAGAGTGTTAGAAGATCAGAAGTGCGCATATACCATGAATACACCGACGTTTGACGTCACCCACACAGAGACTTTTGCTAGTTCATGAGAATGTTTGTATATCATGTAAATAAAACATCTTTGAATATCTGACCATGGAAGTTCACTAAGAAATTGCAGATATGAACAGCTTTTCTGTTTCAGCTGACTAATATCCGTCTCAAAATCCAAACGCGTAAATCCACACAGTGATCAGGTTCACTTCAGAGGGTTTGGGGGTTGTTTTGGTTTGTTGGGATTTTTAAAGGCCAACAGATGCTAAGGATGTTGGCTCAGAAACCAACCTGGAGCTCCAGGAGGCACCAGCTGAGACAGACAAGCTCTGGCCTCAGAAAAGGATCCAATAAGACAAGTCAACATCCCTAGGTGTGGTGTATGGCTGCTGAAGGGCTTGCGGCAAGCGAAGGAGAGGGGAGAAAGTGGCACTTGGTCCTGCAGAGACCCCTCGTCATACCGGTAGGCAGGGCAGCAGCAAGGCTTAGTCTGCGGAAATGGTGCTTTGCCACCGGCCAACAGCATCTCAGCTTTTCCTTTTGGGCATTTGTGGTGCTGACAGCACCATCTTGTCCATAGATCAAACCTACCTAAGTGCTTCTCACCCCTTCCAAAATATCAAACAGAAAAATTCAAACACAACGCTAGTTTAAGTCGCACCTCAAAAACCAAAGCATACAAACAACAACAGACAGCACACACACACACACAAAAAAAAAAATGGGGAGGGGAAGGAAAAAAAAAAAAAAAGAAAAAGACTGTTCAAACAACTCTTAACTCCCATTAATCTCATTCTAAGTGAAGACACAATAAAAAAAGGTCCCTTGACAGACTCCAAGATTCGCAAGTGACAAGTCTGAGTAACCAACACCAAGTTGAAAATTCAGTTTCCCAGCACTTTCTATGCCTGCTTAATACAACAAGAACGCATTGGAATAAAGCATTGGAATTTTTTTGCTCAACATGATTGTAACTTTGGCTGCTCTCAGCTCTTGGAAAAATTATGTGCAATAGGCAGGTGAAACTCATTTTTAGAGAGCAGTTCAAGCAACACATTCAGGTATTATTTTACGCTATGGTACACACCACCAGAGCAGAGGACGTATTAAGGGAGAGTGTCCAAAATCAAGGCAAGAAGAAAGGAATAATAAAAGACTAACACAGCAGCTGCTGCATGAGAAAGACTTGACTTTAATAAGTACATTTAATAACTACATTATTTAAAAGAAGAAACCAAGTCCTGGAGAGTATGCATCAGAACTAAAGTTGGCTGGGACATCTCAAGTCATTTCAGTGAGATTCTGGTAGGCTTCACACCACATGAGCAGTCAACAGCACTCCAGATTTGTTTACAACAATGGCAGAAGAAAACAAAGCCACTTGTCACAACCGCTTGCACAAACATTCAGCTGGCACTTGCAGAGGGAGCCAGGTGGCCAGGCTGGCTAGGGAATCCATGCCAACCAGGCAGCAAGAGCTACAACAGAGTCCAAGGCTGCTCTCCAATATCTCCTCCACCCCAGGACGTGGTGTGAGGACCTCTCAGGGTGAGGCAGAGGCAGAAAGAAAAGTTCCTCCTCCCTTGATGGCTGCACTCTACAAGGGCGGCCACCTCCCACCAAAGGGCACAGGTCCCAAGTGCCTCCCGCACTCCCCGGGAGCTCAGAGCAGCTCAGCCAGGGACACCAGCTGGGAAGGCAGGGACAGGGCAAGCACAGACTCCCCAGGGGCTGGGAGAAGGATTTGCAGAGGAGAGGAATGCAGGGAACCAGGAGCATGCATTAAGTTGCCTTGAGACAGCAGAGACCATCCTGAATTCACAGCTTTTCAAGGCCAGCCCGCATACACGGTTCACACACACTGAGCAGAACACAGGTAGCTCCATCACTGCACAGCCCTGACATCTCCTCCCTTCCTGCAGCAACCTTCTCAGACACCCTCAGCAGGATGAGGCAGCAGCAGGGAGGACGGATCTGGCCACTCTAGGCTACAAGGATGTGTTTGCATGTAAACTGAACAATGTTCATGTGAATAATTTTGTCCTGTACTTCACCAGGGATTAAATCAGGTTTGCCCAGAGTAAAAGCTGCTCCTACAAAAAATAAACAGCCAACTTAAAAAAATGCAGATTGCAAGAAACTGACAGGTGTTTGGAGCAATCAATTTTTACATGCATCTTATGCAACGCAGTGCAATTGAACAAACAGAAGATGGCAACAGCCCATCATCAAGCGCCTCATTCAAACAAGGATTTTCCATTTAATACACACACACACACAAAAAAAAAAAAAAGGTTTGAAAAGAAAACTCTGGAAATGCAGCATTGAAATAACAAGATAAAATACTGCATGGGAACACCTTTGATAATGTTTTCTACTGGAACACAGGTTTGTTTTTTCTTTTTTTTTTTTTTTTTTTTAAGAGCTTCACTTTAGATGGTGTTTTATGCATGATGAAAAGGTTGACATGTATGTATTGTAATATTTGATTATGTATTCAGATTAATGCAAGTATTATAAAACTACTTACATTGTTCAGGGGAGATAGTTTCTGGAAAGGAAGATGGGATATTTTGGATATTTATCCTACTTTATATAAAAGTATTTTAAAAGGCTAAAATACCACAGAATGAATCCTATTTTTAATCATCTCTGTGGAAAACAGTGTTCACATAAAGTCTAGCTCCGGAATAAAATTTGTCATTTTGTACTCTTAGGGGTCTATGCGCAAACCATATATATACAAAACCACACTGAGAACCATTTTTGGCACTGGGTTGCACAGCGTAAATTCTCATAAGCACCAAATTAGATGAAGCAGCATCCTGGGTTGGTTTTGTGAAATGGTAATATTTAGGACTGGAAGATCAGTTACGTACACACAGACATTAATAACCAAAGACTCTCTTCTTCAGGTCATATATGGTTAAAGAAAACCAAGACTGAGTGCTTTTACGACACAAGTAATGGTAAATCACAGAAGGGTTTGTGGCTCGCAAAATTGTGCTCAATAATTGCTGTGTTAAATTCATACTACACCACCACCTCTGGTCTCTGCTTTGCAGCTATTCCCCTTCTAACACCTTTACAACACTTGCACAGCTACAGGAACAGGCAGGTCCACACAGCCTGTCTTTTCCACTAAGGGAGACTGCTACACAAAATCTTCCAATACTTTCATTCATAAGGCTGCAGCTTTTTCCCCCTCTCACTTGGCGCCCTCCCCTCCACATGCATATTGCCTCGCCAAGAGGCTAAGCAGGTGGCTCATGCTACTTCATGTTCCCCGATGTGCTTAGCACACAACATAGATGGTACCATCATATTTTTACTTTCTCGTAGCCTTCTCCAGTACTAACCTTTTGAGCTGAATTTTTCTGTGCACTATAAAGCCCATCTTTATGCAACCAAAAGCATCTTCTATCTTGCAAGAAGGCACATAGACCCACTACAACAGGTTTTACATCTGCTTGGAGAGAGAAAAACTGGATTCCACAGTCAGCTATACCCCTTATCAGATGGAACTACAGACAAGCCCATTGCTAGTGGATTGGCTATTGGCAGAACAACTGTGCTACAGATGAAGATGGCTCTTCCCATCTTTGTTGCCCACTACTGCTCAGAAACTGTCACCACTTGCACCACTGGAACTAATGTTCATGAGCCTGCTGGACATAAAGCTGCTTGACCACAGCCAGGCTACGAGTTTCCACTGGTCTCCCTCATGTCTGGTTTCATCCAGGTTTTTCTATTTTCTATTTATGCAAATTTCTATTTTCTATTTGAATTATTTTCTATTTTTCAGCTTCTTCTATTTCTTCTATTTTCTATGCTCCAGCACCTCCTCCCCATAAACAACAGACAACGGACTTTGCATCCCACACACTTCACTGAGCCAAGTCCTATCAGAAGCAGATCATAGAATAAGCACACACCTCCTAAGACTAAACTCAACTATCCTGACTACTAGACAATATTTTAAATATATAGTATAGCAGAGTAGAATCACAGAAAGGTTTCGAAGAGACCTTAAAGACCATCCAGTTCCAACCCCCTGCCATGAGTAGGGACATCTTCCACTAGACCAAGTTGCTCAAAGTCCCATCCAACCTGGCCTTGAACACTCCCAGGGAGGGGGCAGCCATAGCTTCTCTGGGCAACCTGTGCCAGTGTCTCACCATTCTCACAGCAAAGATTTTTTTTCCTAATATCTAATCTAAATCTCTCCTCTTCCAGTTTAAAGCCATTCTTCCTTGTCCTGTCACTACATGAGTTTGTAAAAAGTCTCTCATTTCTATATATGACACATGCTATAGAATTCATTATAGATGTGCAGAGCAAGAGAGCTCAAACCACTCTCAGAATCATAACCTTCTTCCAGGTGGATGGTGGGCTTCCTACTCAACTCAGTAAAGCCCAAGGAGTTACTTCCATGGAAACCCCAATGTTTGTCCCTAAGCCGGGACACAAAGGACAGGTGCACAGGATTCAGGATGCTCCCCTTTCCCAACAGTGGAGCTTGCACATCAAATGGTGAAGCTCAGTGATGGCTGAAGACACAACCAGATGGCCACCTACACGTCTTCTAGCATGTTACACACTCTCCTTACAGGATGTGGACGCACACATACTATGCTTTCTCATTATCTATTTATTTTTTAACTAAAGGCTACATTTACATCTATTTCCTCCTAGGAGAAAGTACTGCTGTTTCCTATTAAAAATTTTATACAAAAAAAAAAATACAATCTATTACTCAAAGCAAGTGCACCAGGGGTGATGCCCTTCAAAGAATGGCCTACAGATACCCCTTATAGGGGACCAAAGAGGTAAACCAGCCAGCAGTTTCTGGAAAACACAGTCACACAAGGCAGCAGCGGGGCATCCACACAAAACCCCGCTCTGGGAAAGGAAGACGCAGCTGTGCACTCCCAGAACACAGGCCAGTCAGAAGAGCCTCTGCTCTGAAGCCTGATGACTTGGATGCACACAGCACTGTAAAATCACCCCCAAAATAAGTTTACTTTATCTTGACAGAATGTATCTGTGATAATCCTTTATCACTGGTTTATACGCTCACTTACATATACAACAGCCCTTTGAAGATGCTGTTTGTGAAGTATTTTCCCAGGGCTAAAAATGAATTATAAAAGAGTATCCTAGTCCCCAAATACCAATAACTATATTTGTCTGGATTTGATATTGCATTTTGGTCCTTCGAAGTTCTTCTTGAAAGAAAAAGATACAAGGAAGTGCGTAGGAAGTCTCCAGCCCTGACCTACCACTGTCATTTCAGAGAACCACATCAGGACAGAAGTGTACATGAATTCTGGCTGTGCAGTCTGAGACTCCCATTTTTTATATGGTGCAATATGTAAAACATGGTTTCCTAGGCAGTGGCATAACAGCAGATCAGACTCAAGCCTGCAAGGAGCACACAATTCATGAACACTCGCAATTTTAATTCATTTAGGAAGCCCTGCATTACTTCGTAATTAAGTAGCCCAGCCAGAACTCTCTGTGCCATCAGGTTATTGTGGAAGAAATGTTATTTGAACATGCACTTAGAGACACCTCCAGACCACTACCTGTGCAAGATTTTTGTCACTGTGTATATTATTCTCTTTACTTTCGAGATTCCTCTAGCAATAACCTTTACTGTAGCTTTGCATCAGTGCTGCTTCCTAAGGATCTTAAAAAAGGAAACTAAAACTTACCCTTAGGATCTCAATCACAGAGAGAACTGCCACTGAAACTGCAGGTGATGCTGGAGTAAAGAAGTGCGGGAAA
>JANHGB010014440.1:9360-22421 GCA_026283785.1 Coracopsis vasa | reverse complement strand
CCTCAGAAGGCTGTTCAACAATGATCCACAGGCATTTACCCGTTAGCAAAACAAAACCAGGCAGGAAGTAATTGCCAGCAGCTCTGATAGGGTAAAAACCAAAATCCAGCAGTTCTGCAACACTTTTGTAATTAGCATGCCTTCTAGGAGGATTAGTCTAGAAAGATATTTATCTTGCTCATCCTGCTTTTACCAGCTTAGAGCTTGGCTACAGATATGTGTTTTCACATTTAGTGGGGTTGGAAGCACTGAGTACTTCATTAGAAGGTTTTGAGAACGGGGCACAGATCTGTAAGATCAGTAGTGATAGATATTGCTTATCTATGGCAATGGTTTGGTGCAGTAAGATCCTTCATTTAATAAAATACAAGTCTCCGCCTGTCATTCCCATGCCTGTTTGCAAAGGATTCAGAGCTTCTACCCCAACTTGCACTTCTGTCCTCAGACACATGAAGAACCAAATTGTTACCACCAGCTCTTTCAGTCACCAGCTACGCTCTGATACATCGCCAGTTTTCTCCTGTCTCTGAATACATATTCTCAGTTTCTGACACAGAAGTCCATCAGCAGAACCATAAAAAGGGTTTCCTTTCATAGGCACTGAGCTCAGAAAAGAAGTTAAATTTACTTTCTTCATAAAATGAGAATTAGACCAGCAGAGGAATTTTGGATTTGAGGGGAAGACGACAACTTGTATAGCTAAAGGTAAAATACATTATTAGTCTGAATCACCAGAAGTATGTGATATACAGCAGGGGTCTTTGGCAATCACACTCACTGCTTGCTTTCTAACCCTTTGGGAATAGCAGCTGAATCTTTAGATCCCTAAATATCAGATTTGGCCGGCATTTTGGAAAAATATCCATGTTTGCATAACAAAGTAACCTTTTAGTTTGTCCTGCTGTCTAGAGTCATTCCAATGGGGTGAAACTGTACACAAAGCTGAGACATCCTACCCACCCTTCAGGCTCTTAATCCTCTGGCCTCGAAAACTGCTTACTTCTCTCTGAAGCATGCAAAAAATTATCTGTGCTGCAACATTTAATCCATCACAGAATGGCAGCTTACACTTGAAAACACAGCATTTCTCCTTCTTTTGGACTTCACAAAGACTTCACAGAGAGCTGCACACTTCAATCTTTCACTAAGGCAGCAGTTTGGCTAATGCACTTGGTTAAAATTTTATTTGAATTGTTAAAATAGAACTAAGAATGACATTTCAAACAAAAAGTACAGCCGTGCCATTCAGCCATTTGATGTAATTTCAAAATATAAAGTATGAAAAAGTTATCCCCAAAGTTGCTCCCCCCTGGGTTCTGTTGCTTTTCAGCATATTACCATTTTTTAAATAATTTCACACTAACGGCTAAGAAGCTTGAACTCTGCTGCATCATGAGACCTGCACAACTTTTCAGGGAGAAACCACATCATACACACATTTTAGCACCTCAACTGGTGTTCAAGATGACTTTTGCCTTCTGAGAATTTACTTCCTTTTCCAATATACACTGGCTACTCATGATCTTCAGAGAGGAAGACCAGTGACACTTCACTTCTGGTCCCCTAGCAAGTGACGTTCTGCTTCTATTGCTCAAAACCTGCTGCAGACAGAGCTCCCTGCAGCTTCTCTGCACAGGAGTAGTGCCAAGGACAACTGCTGGCACAGCCCTCCAGCTCGATTCACAGAACAGAAGCAGCAGGTACATCCTTTTCCTAGGATCAGCTAAATGGGAAAGCATCATCTTAACCCAGCCTTATATCTGGATGCCTATAACTAGCAAGTGCTCTACAGACAGTGCACTACTGGAGCGGGCATCACTCTGTCTGCCTTCCTCCTATTTTCTTCCTAATCAATGACTCTTGACCATCATAAAAACAGATTTTTGCATTAACAAGTAAATTGGTTTGAGTTAGTTCAGCAATTTTATGTTTCTATCAAAATATGATCAAGTTTTAAATAATCAAAAAACTAGGTTTTGGACAAAAAGAGCATGTGAGCATATTAAACATGTATGTTTGGTTTACAGCTATGTAAAACTACTCTCACATGTAGCCTTTTGATAAACTCCACTGGCAATAGTCTGCTATAACCATTTAGTGGAAACACTCTGCTCTAAGTAACAAACTTTGCAATACATGAAGTGTTTTGTTTAGTTTGTATTGTATTTCAAGTACAATGATAGTGACCAGAAGCCCCAAATAATAAACAAAATGGAAAAATAACACAACAGGTGAAAGCAAAGTGAGAGGGAGAAAGGAAATGTCACTAACCGGACTGAAGAGAGGATGGCTCTCAAAAGCCACTGGACAGCTTTGAACAGTTAACATGAAAGGGTGCATTTTGAGGGTTGAGCTTTTCCTCCTTTACCTCAAAAAATCAAACACGTACAAAATTGCGTTCTTCACTCACTATTAAAGGTAAACATGCTTATATTTATACCTGCTGGGCAGCAAAGTCAGTGAGTTACAGCATTAAACTGCAGGCCAGAGCAGCAGGGTCACACTGCCCATCTACATTTATTTTTAAATACTGTGGGTTCAAATCATCAGAAATATTTTACAAAGCACAGAAAATCAGCCTTGACTTTGCAAAAACAAAATGGCAACTTTTGACTTCAACCTAAAGAAACTCCCCCTCTAGAAAGAATGAATGCAAGATTCCAGTCAAAGGCAGGCTGCGTTTAACAACCTTCCTGTACTCTCACTCTGGGGATGCAATTACATTACGTAAGTGGAGCCAAATAAAAATTGTTCTAAAAACACCTCATGAAATTTCGGTGGGTATTGTTCTGAAAAGTCATGGGACTAGGAACAGTGACTAACGATTAACATGAAGCCTGCTCACACAAAGAACAGGCATGCAATGCTCACTGGAGTACTGAGCTCTTCACTATGTTGCTAAGAAGCCAGTCAGCCTTCCGAAAGCAAACCCAGACCCCCATTAATGCAACCAGTGGAAATCAACTGCAGTGTCAATCTGCTTACAGTGTTATTCTGAGTTACTCCGTATAAATGATTCACGTAATAGTCTACAGTAGTCATAAACATGGTACTGGAATTGTTTTTCTTCAGAGAAACAAAGTCAGTACAAAATCACGGTTTGTTAAACATTCACTCACCCAACATCAGCCCTAGAAGTGCTCCCTTCCAGAACTCCACTACACAACATTGCAAAATAAGGACAGGCAGCAGTAACTTGCAACGCATGTGTTGCTCATTGTACCATTACACTCAGCTGAGAAGCAACAGCCAACCCTGCCAAATGCATATTACACCAGACAGCTTTCTTTCAACATTATCAAGGCTGACAAGAACAAGATGCTTCCCTTTCCGTTTCAAAGCATTCTCTGTTTTTTCTTTTGGGGGCGGGGATTTAGGGCAGCAGCAGGGGGAGGGATAGGAAAGGCTATCCACACAACTATGATTCGAAATGATGTATCTACTCCAAACATCAAAGCCCCGTTTCTAGGCTGCACAAGAACAACCCATGACCAGGTATGAGACCCAAGGAAAGGAACCAAGTGTTAGAAAGCACTGTGAATCCTCTTTAAGCAAGCTGGAATTTTTCAAGTCAGATTCTCAATTCAAATTGAGCCTTTCAAATAGGGAACAATAACCATGTAATGAAAACCCAAGCATGCAATCAAAACTGTCCTACAACTTGTCTCATACTGGAGATCAACTCTAGCTCTCTGCTTCAGCTCTACCTGCTCCGGCATCAGTGTGTACTATGGTCACACCCGGTCACATGCTTTCAATAAGAGCCAAAAGTCTCCAAAAAATAAGTTCTGTCCCACTGACGAACACCTCGTGACTGATGACAATATGCATAACCAGAGATGACAGCTGTGTAAGACTTATTGCTTTAGCATGTGGCAAATCTTTTAAGCAGTTCCCAGAGCCTGGTCTTGATATGGCTGCAGGGATTTCATGTGTACCTACACTTCTACCTGCTACAGTGCCAGAGACTAATAGTTTACCATATATAAAATCAAGTGGTTTGCCCATAAAGAAACACCTTTCTTGGAAGAGTACAACACACCCCCGACAAAGGAAAGACAACACACAACTATGTAGAGAACTCAAACATGCCTGTTTCCTAACAGTTATTACCTTGAGGAGTGCTCATTCACCAGTGGCATCTCAGAGACATCCAAGCTAATCTCTCATATTTGAATGAAAACATAAGCATGATGCATTTCTCCCTCTAACCAGAGCAGTGAGACTGTGCAGAAAACCAGTCCCAAGATGGGGCCTTGCAGAGGAAAGGGTATTTCCTGCTCTGCAGAACCAGGGAGCTCACCTGTGGTGGGATGGAATGATCAGTCTGAGCCCTGCCTTCCCCAAAGCAGGAGTACTGCAAGGTAAGCATAAGCACTTCTGATCACTTGCCTGTGCTCACATTCACCTCATTTAGCTAGGAGAAGTCTACCTTATAGATCTAAATATACCAAATTGTTGAGTCATTCAGGAATGGAGGCTTATGATTGGACTGTAATCAGTTAACCAGCCCAAGAAAGAACATTATACTTCAGAAAAAAACAGAAGATAAACTGCTCTGCCTTGTAAACAAGAGCTAGTTGTAGCTCATGCTTTCTGTACTCAGAGGCACGGCAGGGTTCCGTGTATCTACATCTCCTGGCATGACCTGAGCACATCTGCAGTAAGCCTGACACGCTTTAAGAGTGTGTTAACACTGGTTACATAGATGTGGCAGAAAAGACTTCTGTTCTCATGCATGTACAAGTAACATTAACGAGCCCTGGATGTGTTGAAGTGTAAGAGCCATCTCCAGAAAACCAAGCAATTCTTCTGGCAGGAGTCTTCAAAAGGAGTCCCACTTCCACACCACATCATTACCGTCAGGTCCAACACAGCGCACATTCACCTCAAGCACACAGGTGGTTTGGGGCCACTTTGGGGAAACTGGAAAATAAAAAAATTGGGGGGATAGAAATAACATACCAGACAACAGTGCTTCCTCCCCATCTGCCTACACAACAAAACCAGCATAAACACAGCAGCAGCAACTGCCGCAGCATAACACCTTTGATGCTTTGCAACAGGCCTGTTGCCATAACAGACTCGCAGCCTCCCTTGAAAATCCTTATGTTGTCTTCAATATGCTTTGCAACCACTTCCTTGGCTTCTTTTCAAGCACAGACAGGGTAAAAACCCTCCTTCTGCTACTGTAACCTGTGTGCTGGTGCCCTTCTAGAATGGTCAAGCAGGGAGGGTGTGGAGAAGTCAAAAAAGCTCCCCATTCTGCACTGATAATTACAGCAGAAGGGTACCTGGGGAAGCTGGCTGCCAGCCTGGTCTGCGGTCTGGACTACACTGCCAGTTTGCTTTGAGTTGCTCAGTCTTCAAACAAGAATCTTAAGTTTCGTTGTGTCGCATTTTACTCTACCAGAGCCCAGTCCTTCAGTGACAAGTCTGCCATATTAGCCTGGAGGAAAGACTATTTCTGCTACACAAAGGCTGGTAGTCTGATCCGAACTGTTAGCCACAGGCTCAAGTCTTGATTTTCTGCTGAATCAGCGAAAAAGGTTATTCAGTTCTTTCGCTCAATTGCTTCAAACAACAGGAACAACTTTTGAATGTTTAAGCTATTTCCTCACTGCTCAAGTTTTCCATTTTGCTTGGCCTCCTCCAAGAGTCTGCAGTGCTGCACATGAAGTGAGAACTGCCTTCAGGAGGGAGAGATTTGATTGAAGCTGGTGGATAATTTTGCTTTGCCAAGAAGTTCCTCTTTTCCGTTACTTTGTGTTTCTCTACCAAAGGCACTTGTCTTGGCAGACTGCACTTTTCTTCCTCTTCTGCAAGGATTTCATCTAGATGCAAATGGAACATTGCTTATTTTAATATTAGGCTTAGATGAGAAAGCCATTGGAAAAAGCTTGTCGTGGGACATACTCTGGAAGTTGACCTTGGTCCCAAAAGGCCAAGACTTCTGCTGCTGTTTCTGGAGAGAGGAAAAACAAAAAACCAACAACAAGCAAACAACAACAAAAAAAGAAGCAACAAAAGGGTGGGTTTTTTAGACTGAATTACAAACAAAGCACTTGTGATCAGACAAAGCCTTATCTGACCCATTCCTCTTGTCCTTGCTTCAAAAAATGACAACAGGATGGATGGAAAGAGATGACAAAGTGGCTGACTGCAAGCCTTCCAGAGAGCACCTGAAAAGCCTTGCGCATTGTCCTGCCTGATCCTTGCTCGGCTGCAGCGGGTCTGCCAGAGGAGCGGCCAACAGGGCAGGGCTGCCTTTGGCTGTGCCGCAGAGTGAGGAGGCTTGTCCCAGAGCAGCCAGCTTCAGTGAAGCCTCCCAGGGAATGGGCTTCATGGCTCAGGCAGCCCCTGACTCTGGCTTGTGGCAGTGGACTCTCGAAGAGATGATGGCACTGTGCCTCAGTGGGAGCAGAGCTGCACACCTGCCTGAACACAGGCTGGGAATGGACACGCTTCCCCCACAGAGCTGTGCTCCCATCACACAGCTGGGAACCTGGGCTATCTCCCACCCCACACAAGGCCTGAGTCTGGCACCACGGGACTGCATCCCAGCTGCAGAGAAGAAATAACTTGTGCTGCCACCAACTCATGTCTCACAGTGTAAAACTGAGCTACCAGCTAACAGGCATGACTCCTCTGTAGCCAATTTCCACATTCGGAATGAGAATGAGAATGGAAACAGAAACCATATTTTTCCAAAACATGCTTCAGTTAAAATAATACCCTATGGCAAACAGGAAAAGCAATAGGCTTCTCCAGGGCCCCCTGCCTGAACCCCTTGATAGGAGAACATGTCCCAGCAATGGCTCCCCACCATCTCCAGCAGAACCCTCCCAGTCTGGCAAAGTGGTCGGAGCAACACGGCTCCTCCTGGCTGCTCCCAGCCTGTGTCACCATGCTGGGCACCAGAGCAAAGCAGGAGGAAGGTCCCATCAAGAGAGTGGAAAGGGGTCGAGTGGGGCCTAGGCATATAAGGACACTGGGCATGCATATGTGTGTGCACACACATAAGGAAGCAGCTGGCACAAGGGATGAAGAGGGGCCGGTCACACTGGGTAGGAGTGCTGAAACAGTTACACTCATGACATGGGTGCAGGATGAGGAAAAGAGTAAAGGGACATGCAAGTGCTTCTCTAAGGGTGGCTGACCATCAGGAGGATGGTTAAAACCCGCAACCTCTGGTACTCACCACTTCTTCCTGTCACAAATTTAACCCTCTCTTCTCCTGAGGCACACGAAAAGCTATGACTTTTTAGGGCAGACGGATTTCCTTCAATTTGCTTGAAACTGAAGCCTGATTGTATGAGGTGTAACACAAAGTCCATGGGACATGAATCTTAAAGTTACAGCCCACCAGCCCATGGGGAAGATGTACTGCAACAGGGCCCACAGAAGCAGTGCTAGGGAAGCAGGCTGTTATCCACTGGCACGATCCCCACAGGAGCTGCCACAGCTCAAGGAAACTGCCCTAAGAGGACAGAGCCCAGCGTCAGGTAGCTGAGAGGGGACCAGAGCACACCCCGGCCTCTGACACACAAGAAAGTAACTGAAAACCAAACTTTCACATCACAGCACCTGCCTATCAGACCCAAAGAGCTCAGATTCTGATTCCCAGCTCAGACACTGCTGTGGAAACAGAATACAAGGCAGTTATAAAAACTGTCAATGAAACAAACATCCAAACAAACAAAACCAAAAGCAACAAATAATTGACCATTATGGCTTTGACCTGGGAGTCTCAGAAGTAAAAGAAGGGTGAGAGTACTCACCACAATGTAAAGACAGTTTTGTCTCTGAAGATACCCCCTTATTTCAAGGGAAATATTCAATGAAATTTGGGGGAAGGAAGGGACTACAGGTTCAGGTGAACACACACTGGCTCTAAGTAAAGGATGTGTACATAGCAGCAATGCATTAGCAGAAGGTACATTCATTTGTCCATGCCTTTGGGCCCTTCTTGTAAGGTGATAAACACTCACAGAAGGAAAGTCCACAAGGAAATTGTTTATTTAACAGAGGGTTTGGGTACGCTCTGTAAAATAAAGCTCAAGTCATGTACTAAATGTTTAACAACACTAATGTATGCAACTTTTTAAAAGATTTCACTTTTTTTAAACAAACATTTAAACCTCAATTTATCTCCCCAAACCTCAGATTTCTCTCAGAACAATACTACTTTCTCACCTTCATAGCTTTTCTATTACAATGTCCTTGATTTGAAAGCCTCCCAGTAAATATATGGGAACAACAGGAAAGGAAGAAGACAGACAAGGGATTAAGGGTAAAGAAAAAAAATAATAAACGAAGAAGAAGAATAAAAAGGAGAAAGACATACACAAAAGATTCCTCCCAGATCCCAAGAATCCATCTTAACCTTTGAGTATGCCCTGAGCAACCCCAGCGTAAGCCCATGCACTTCAGTGCAGAACTCTCCCATTAACAAAGGCAGCAGCTCTCCAGGCAGTAAGCTTTACAGGAAAGGTCACAGCCAGGCCTGGGAACAGTTTAAGAAAAGAAAACATCAGCCCCAAAATTAAAATCGCTTAGTGCTTTGCCAACTGCATGAACGTGTCCTTCTTGAAACCAGTTCAACACTGAACTTCATGGAAGTACATCTAAGTACACAAAAATAGCACTGGCCATCTGCAGCCCTGGAGATCTCAACCACATTTGGCCACGTAGCAAGGCACAACTCCCCAGCTCTTCAGCCTTCTGCCTGCAGACATACAGCACACTCTGACCCACAACCATTACCAAGGCAGATAATGAAGATAATATTGCAAACCATTTGCTTAAAGAGCTAAAGCCCGTCCAGCTGTAAGGGAGCTGCCAATGGATAATGCAGAGGAGACAGAACACTGCTCTTCAGCCAGTGAGTAACAGAACCGCCTGCAGCTTACACAGTTTTTACGGTGGTTTACATTACAAGGGCTTGTAAAGGGCTTATTCTGTAAATCTGCTTCATAGCTGAAGAGAGACCCCACATGCAATTTTATACTTCTTTCCAGGTGAAAGACTCCGCCTTTCCATTACATGCTTCTGTACATTACCAACGCTCTCAAAGATTTGCTTTAAATTTTTAGTAACTAGCACTATAACTATTTTTTTAAACTACGGTACAAATAGGGTGAACAGGAAATCACCCATGCGTTATGCAAACCACAAACAGATTACTTGGAACACAAATGAGCAATCATAGCTATAAATAAATACAGAAAACCAAGGCAAACTCCCACACCTGTTCAGCTGACACACGGAACTGCCTCAAGCTGCGCCACCAAAGGGCTGCTGACCTGCAGGTAAGGATTGCTCTGTACTGTATATCATGGCAAAAGATACCTTTTTAAAGCAACTACATTTGGTTTAATTTATGGCTGAGGAAACATAACTATGTAAAACAGTGTAAAACATCAGAAAATAGAATTAAAAATCAAATATTACTACTAGTAATAATATTACTATGTTACTATTAAAATAGAGTATCAAAGGGAACAATTTCTTCACTTGAGCCAGATTTTACTTCTTTTAAATACTCGTTTTTAGGACAATAAAACTACTATTCATTAAAATGCTTTACTGACATACTGTCCGGGTTTCAGCTGGGACAGAATTAATTTTCTTCCTAGTAGCTGGTGTTTTGGATGTAGGATGAGAATGATGTTCATAAGACCAATGTTTCAGTTGTTGCTGAGTGGTGCTTACCCCAAGTCAAGGGCTTTCCAGCTTCTCATGCTGCCTGTCAATGAGGAGGCTGTGGGGCACAAGAATCCAGGAGAGGACACAGCTGGGACAGCTGATCCCAACCGGCTCCAAGGATATTCCAGACCCCATGGCATCACGCTCCGCATGTGAGCGGAGATGAAAGCTGACCAGGGGCTGCTGCTAGGGAATGGCTGGGCATCTGCAGGCAGTGAGGAATTGGGTTTCATTTGTATCACTTGTTTTTCTTAGGTTTTATTTCTCTCTCTTGTTATTTTCCTTTTAATTACTATTTTATTTTATTTATTAAACTGTTCTTACCTTCACCTCCGTGTTTTCTCACTTTTACCCTTCTGATCCTCTCCCCCATTCTACTGGGAGTGAGTGAGTGAGTGGCCGGACTGAACTCAGCTGCTGGCTGGGGTTAAACCACAACATATACTCCTGCTGGAATAATTCCAAATTTGACACAACTGCTTCTTCTAAAAGCTGGTCTGTTTAATCCTTTAATATCAAATTTTGAACTGATCATTCCTAATACCCTGGTCCTAACTTTTTCTCTTATGTCCACCACACCCTAATTAAGATACTATAACTGATGGAAGATAGGGAGGAAGGAAAAAAAGAGTATATTTGAGTTAGATCTGAAAATCTACATGTAAACAGCTCAAAGCATTGCTTAAGTTTCAGTGTGAATACCAGGATTTGCACAAATACATCATACACTTTTATCTTTTAATGCTAAAAGGTTGTGGGGTTAGAATAATTTAGACCCTTGTCTGAAAATCAGAACTAAAAAAAAGAATAGAATGAACATTTAATTTATCAGGAAAATTAGGCTGTTAAATTTCAAATTTCAAAAGTAGCATAGGGACTTCTGGACAGTAAAAAGAAATTAAACAATTACTGATGGGTTTCACAAGACAGAAATGAAAGTGTGCCCTTGAAGTGTCCTCACGCTGCAACCAAAGGAACTTGTACTGCCCTTCAAAGAACCTGCTACTGTAACAAGGAATAAATAACCCAATCTACAGCTGCTCTTGATACTTGTTGGCTCTCCTCACTTGCTTTGTACTTCAGAATACCAGAAATCAATTGTACATGCCAAGAAAACATCACATATGGTCTAACTGATCATACCTCTGGTCAGGAAAATATGTTACAAAATGCTGCCAATGTTAAACACTGTTGCACTATGTGGTGTCACCTTATGTGGCCCGTTCACCTGCCAAGTCAACAGCAGTTAAGTCTTTTACTTAAGCTTTGCTAGTGAAGGTAGCAGAAGCACCATGCAGTAGGGTGACACACTAAAAGCGTGGCTGATGACACAGCCAGACCACACTCCAGCAAGTCCCAGCAAAGGCGTGGGGTGACAGGGCTCTGGCACATCCCCATGTCACATCTACTTACTAAATTCACCTGTGCCCCTGCCTCCTGCCAGGGCAGTGACCTGCACTACTTTGCTTTGGTCTAACCTGAGGACAGAAATGTTCATTTTCATCGTTGCTGGGTCACCTGAAAATGTCCACTTGCAACATTTATTTCTCTTTTTAAAGGTTGAGCAGATGGGTAGGACAGGAGCAAGGAGAATAGAAACTCAGGATTCAGATCTGCAGCAGGTTTAGAAACAGATGTTTTGTATCCAACGGAATAAGAATTCATTTACAATTGTGATGAAGTCAAGATTTTCACCACAATACGGAGTACTTCTGAAAGGTGTTGATGGGATTTCTCTCAGTCCAGTCACTGGCAGAAAATGCTTGTAATGCATTGAATTTACAAGCTTGGGAAGTGTTTTTGCAAATACAAGGAACGAGAGACACAGTTACAATCATTAATTCATAGGGATTTATGACTATTGGCTGTGTTATACAAAGACATTCAAATCTTCACACCCCCACCCAAGAATTACAAAGCCAACCAAAAGAATACAGCCAGCCAGGGACAAATAACAGCCACAACAAAGAGATGTTACAGCTTTATTTCATATTTTTTGTTAAAATAACATTGCAAAGATTAGATAATATGGTCAATTTATGCCAAATTGCACAAGTCAGCTGCTCCCTTCAGTTAAGAGATGAGGAAGAATGCACAATCCAGGCTAGGATATGCTGCTGCCAAGTGCAAAGCAAAGGGCTGCAGGTGGATGAATGCAGTGATGGCCAGGGTGCTGCCACCCTGCCAGATGACACAGGGTCCCTGTCTGCCAGATCAATCGAGGGGCTGCGGTCCCTGCACAGGCATTAGTGATGCTATGTGGAGATATTGGCAGAAGGGGTGACTGTGTAGGGCTTGGGGATGAGATGCACACAGGAGGAAAAAGGCAGACAGTACCCAAAGCAGTTAGTTCACAAACCCCAAAAGCACCACCAGGACTGGCACAGGATGTTAAGAAAGATAAGAAAGCAGTAAAGGGCAGCATTCTGAGTTGGAAGATATCTGAGTCCAGTTTTTTGTTTGATCCACCTCACATTCAGGAAGTCAGGAGTTTGTAAATAAAATAGCACAGCATGAAAAAAATACCTCCCTCTATTACCGACAGCGACATCCTCAATAGAATATCCTGAATTTGCCTTTTTGGATCAAAAGTGCTGTTAAGATGTAAAGAGTTGTTCACACTTCTTTCTTCCATCTACTAACTGTAGCTACAGACAGGACATACCCATACTGTCACCAAGGCTTGCCAGAAGCCACTGTTACTCATAGGGACACAGCAGTAGCAACCTTCACAGGATACACAGCCTTTCTCAGCCACTCTTGCAGGGGATGCTATTCTCATCAGCATCCTGAGGAACAGCCTGAGTAGAAACATGGCTCACCCAGTCCTCTGTCCTCTCACACCAAATGTGAGAAATCAAGGGCTGGAAAGCACAGCAGCAAGCAACCAAGACCCTCAAGAAGTTACTGCGACATTTATTGATCTCCATTTAATCTGAGCCATACCAGAGGAAACATGCACTGAGTGCCACCACGTACAATGCTACATCACAGTTACTTGCTTACTACTTCCTGTGACAGGAATGCTATTTTTTCTGTCATTCAACTATTCATCCTATATTCTATGCATCTATAACAAACAAGAATTACCACCCAACACGCCATTTTGAAGGGCTGAAATAGTCCACTGTATTTTGCATACTTTTATTCTCTAAAGTATTAAAATCCAGACATTGCCTTATGACAAATGTTATAATAAGAGCAGAAAAATAACAAAATCTTAGTCTCTTGGCAAACTTGCAGGTCAAACGTACCAACAAATCTCCACAGTCACTGCAAAAAATGGCTTCCAAAAGAGACCAGCAATTACAACCATGGCCCCAGAACATCTCTGCCCCATACCAACCCCACAC
>JANHGB010014437.1:0-50851 GCA_026283785.1 Coracopsis vasa | reverse complement strand
AGTTCCTGACCCATAGAAGATATTTCCTATAAATATTTTCAGTGATCTTAGTCCTTGTAATATTTGTTGCATCCTGCCCTAATGATAGCCTGCACTAGATGCTGGCAGGTAGTCTGCATATGCCTCATGCTATTAGGCTGACCTGTGGGCACTTGTTTAGGAGATGAGTTAGTCAGCTCTGCTACAGCTCATCAGGAAGATGCGATTTGACATCCTGGTAACAATAGTTCTCTACAGAATTAGGTTGAGGAAGCGCAGTGTCTCAGTATTTCACGTATGCAATTGTAGTTACATAAGCTATTCCTTGCAGTAGGGTGCACATGACTCCCACAGAGACAATGTCCTGGGGAGTATCTCAGGTGAGAGGATGGTACTGCACAGTGACTGTATTTCCCTCAAACGTTGTCTTCTTATTTAAGAGTCCTGCCAACAGTCCTAAAATAAGCCATTTCTCCCCCAAGCCTCTCAAATGACACTACTGCTCCTCAGTTCTTCGGCAACAGTAAAACCGAAGAATGGTGAATTCAAGAAAGTTCTGATTGAAGCATAAGCTTTTAAAATAATACTTCTATATAGGGTGGTATCTACTTACTATCACTGCCACACATCAAAGGGAAGTGTCACCCTAGGATCCCAAAAAGTGTTTTAAACATCACCCACACAACTTCTATATGCCTAAGGGAGAAGGATTAGTGACCAGCATGGAATTCTGAAGCAATTTATCAGAAGAATTTAGGTCTTGACTTCCCTCCTGTCCTGATCAAGTGTAAATGGGATCTTATGAAACTTCCTGATGTTGCTGCATTATTAAAAAGCAAAAGACATTACAAAACCTGGAAAGGAAGCAAATATTTTCTGAGTGTGCAGAGTGCAGCACTTCAGTAGAACTGGAGAGATGAAGCTATTCTGGAACGTCAAGTGACGCGGCTCTGTTTGAACCAGAGCAGACCACAAGCACGTCTAGGAAGGTAAACATGTACCTGTGGAACTTACAGCGAACATTTCTGTCTGCGAGACCTCTCTCAAATGTTGCCAGAAAACATAACATGAAAAGGGCATTACTGTGTCCAGAGCAAATACTGACCCACATAGAAACAACGTTCTTTGCAAGTCTGCAGTGAGCAATGTGGATTTTGGTTTATCATCACTGAACAGAGCATTCTCTTAAGACTGCTGCTTCAGTTTCAAGTGAAAGGCAACATGTTTTCACTGCTTCTGAACTGCAGAGTAAACAATTGACACACAGGAGGCTTGAGAAGTTCAGTCCTAAGGGAAAAAAGGAATTCTGCCATATCGTGCCAGTACAATCATTAAATAATGACATCAAGCAGAACAAGCAGAGATGAATCTAACATGAGAACAGAAAAGGTAAAAGAGAGAAATGAGCCTTATGAAATGGGGAAAATATATCACATAAAATATCCACTTCCAAAGCCACATAACTGGACATTGCTGGAGAGACAGCAAGTTAGTACTCCCTTAAGGGACACAGGAAGTCTGCATTTCCTGAAGTGTCCCCAAAGGGATACACTTATCTATGTATTTCCAGCTCTGATCTCTAATCCCAAATGCAAGGCACACTCATGCTTTTGCACATCCTTTTATACTTAGAATGCTGCCTCACCATTGAGAATCTGTTCTCCTGTTTCACAATCTTGTGTGCTAACTCTTACATCTTTCTTTTCTCTATCCTTTGTGCAATTTTACCTTCTTAGTCACCCAGGATAACCATGAAGACCATTGTCCTTTTCTGTTTATTAATCCCATCTTGCAACCTTCCCTTCACTAACTCTTCTCTACAACATTACCTGTCTTCTTGTTCAAACTTGTTTATCTTGCATTTGTACAAGAAAGACCTTGCAAGATTTATATCTCACCAGCACCCAGGAAATGGTACCCTCTGCTTCTAGCTCACAGTTTTAAGCAAGGGTACCAATAAGCCTATTTCCCGCATTGCTGATCACACAAGGGAGGAATCGTCCTCTAAAAGCCCCATTCCCTGTTGAGTTTCTGTTTGCCAAAACACCTGTCCTGATGGTGATGAAGGCAATAGCACTCAGATCACTGCCTCTGCTTCTTTCGTATCTATCTTTGGCTTCCCTTAACACTCATACTTTAAGCTGTCTGGCCCAGGACCATCTCTTCAGTCTATATTTTTGCAGTGGTTCAGGCAATGGTAGGGCTCTTGGGCACAATCAGTAGAAAGAACAGGAAACCAAGTAATAAATAAAGGAGATCAACAAGGTGTTTAAACCTAGCTTATCTGATGACTCACTTTGACAGCTAAACGTTTTCAACTAAAGCTGTGCATTGTGGCCTGCCTATTTTACTGCTTCTCCTCTGAACCCAAGCCACAGAGCCTATATCAGTTCAACCCTGAGCCAGAAAGCACTGACCACAGCAGATCCACAGCTACTCAAAATTTAGAACATTAATCTGCAATACTCTGTTCAACTGCTACTGACCAATCAATACCCATATTTTTTCCTAAATTCCAATAAAAAAATAAATACATTTCAAGCCTTAGCTGGAGGTGTGTATGTGGGGGAAGCATCACAGTGTTAAACCAGTAATGTGTTTGACCCTGGCAGTGGAAGGATTCCTGCTTCCTCAGAAACTAAAAGGCAGAGGGAAATCAATTTATCTGACAACAATAACAGAAATGCTTTCAGTTTTTTAAGGTTTCACAATGAAGAATAAAACCTTAAATGAAAATAAATGGCAGAATTATGGAGAACTGAAAAATCTAAAGGACACTTCCATTTTGCTGCTGATTCATTCTGCAATGCAAAGACTGCCACAAATCACAAATTTCAGTAGATACAAAGCCCTGCATAACTTCACTGCAGCTTTCAAATTCAGAGGCTGGAAAAAAATCTGTTAAGTCATCCCACCCACTCTGTCAGTTCAGGATCACCCCCAGTGGTATTTTGCATGGTTTTGCTCAGAACAGGAAACTAGTAAAAGAAGTAAGGTGCCATTAAAATGAGCGAGGAATCCGGGCTAATTAACATCAAGATCTATACGGTGATAAAATGAGGATAATGAAGAAGCTTTCAGATGATGTTTTATATGCATATTTACAGCCCACTGGGGGTTACTGAAGTATCTGTAAACAAATGTTAACTGCTGATTACATGCTTTATAATTTCACAGTTCCATTTAACATCACTCTTTAGCTGTGTGTTTAACTGTCATTTCAGCACAGCTATAATGGTAAACCATGGGTGAAGATACACTCCGCTAAAACCACTTGCTCCAGTAGTTGTGTTCCAGTAATCAGTACAGATTCTAAAATCACACCTATATTTTCCGCTTTCCTCCTTTTGAATCTATCAAGCTCTTTCTTGGTATAGACCTTAACCTAAAATCTTTACAATCAAGTTCAATTTATTTCTTAGATCTTCTTCAGCCAGCTCCTTTATGTATTATGCTCTCTTCCTCCTCATAGCCTATGAATATGCCCAAAAGCTCCATATCAGCGTACTCCAGTCACTTGGCCTTTGGAAAGCTCTCTCTCATTCCCGTGTTTTTACAAAGCAAATCCAAAATTCTCTCATCTTCCCAACAGCTCTTCTCTGTCAGCTTCCTTGACATAGTCAACACACCAAAAACCATCCTGTGCCTTCTAGCTGATCCTACTGAACACCTCACCCCATAATTTGGATACATATTCTGCTTTTCCCTGGAAGAGAAATCAATTCCTCTATTTCATCCTTCAAATTCCATTGTCCACGTTCTCCTTCCACCCAGATAATCAAAATCTCATTACCTCTCACCTTGATTTATCAATCCTACCTATACATTCCTTCATTGCACTGCACACCTAATCAGAGTTGGAGGTTTCAGATAGTTCCAGAGGCCTATCTTCAGGTGATCAGGTTGGAAACAGATTTTATCTGTTATCTGCAATGCCCAACATCTTCATGTAGGCTCTGCTTCCAGGGAAGTGATACTAGCATATTTGCAAACTAATTTGTCATAGCAGGCCCATTGTAAAAAACATGGCTCACAGGCATACCCACCATGTATTTCTAAATGGATTAGAAAATAATTGATGTTTTAAAAGCTTCAGGCACTTTGTTTAACAAAGAGATTAAAAATAATGCCAAACAAACCTTTTTCTCATCTGTTTGATATACATGTTGTTACACGTTTTACAGTTACTTAAGCACAATTAACTAAGCCTGAGATAATGGCAAGGCTGCCAAGCACAGATCAACTGCTCACTGCTTAGAAGACAGGTAACTAAACCAGCTTCAGTTTATTAGGGAATAGCTGGGAGCACTCATCACTGGTTGTTCACGTCGTCTGAAAGTACAGCACCTGACAAGACAACTCAAAAAACTTTAGGCTACAGAAGATGACCAAGGTTATGTATTTGATTATCTGGACGTCCCCAAATTTCTTTGATTTTCAGATATTTTTGATGCATGGATGCTTTAACAAAAAGCAACACCAAAAAAAACCACTACCACCCCTCACCCCCTAAAAAAACTCCTATCAAAGTACATGTGGGCAGCTCAGGGCAGGGGGAGGTCAGAGGGTTAATACTGAGAGCTCATATTTAAAGTTCCATTTTAGGAAAAAAAAATTACATAACCAGGGAAAAAACCAAAGCACTAAAAAGGCACGGCAAGGGCTCCGGGTACCTGAAAACAATGAGAAAATAGCACTCCAGAGGATGAGTCAGGAAAGAGAAGAGTCAAGTATGAGCAAGAGAAACCCAAGGGTAGAGCCCTGTTGTTCAGATGGACTGAAGCAGTTGAAAAATGCTTGTTACCGACCTTGTTTTGATAAAAACTTATTACTATGCCACAGTATCCTACTATCTGACACCCCAAGTACCTATCCTATTCTGCCATCTCCCAAAGGAAACTCCCAACTTCCAACTGACAGTTGGAAGGAAATCAGAAGGGAAGCACTTGAATCTCTCACAGAAAGTATACAAATAGAGAAAGACAAAAGGAACAAGAGAGTCTGATGAAACTGGTTAAGATGAAACGACAGAAACAGCAGCTTGCAGAAGAGATCTGTAAATCCCAATCACAGAAATGCAGTCAGCTGGTAAAGATCATTCAAGGACAGAGCCCAACAGGAGAAGGGAAGGACCAAGAGGACATTTAAATTCTGATTTGCTAAGCAAAGGGGAGAAAGAGGGGAAGAGAAAACAGAAACACTGAACAAGGATGATCATTAGCCATTTCTTCAAAGGTCCCGTTTTTCTTCTTTTGACTGACATGCTTTTTAAAAGCCTCATCTGATAGAGACCCCCATATGTCACATAAATTAATCTGTAAGATAACTTTATCTGAGCTTCGTCAGGTATTTTGCAGATCATCTTCACATTAAATGAGTAACACAAAACATGGTCAGATTCCTTTCCTCCAACAACAACAAAAAAAGATTGATACAGCAACTTGATCACACTCTTAACATTATCTACATGGGAAAGAAATTTGTCAGAAGACTGAAGCTACCAGATAGCACTATAATGAGATCAGAAAGCTGGAAGCTAGCAGTAGATGTGTTTAGACTAGCAAAAAAAAGGAAGCAAAACTGTTGTAAAGTCACACTGAACCAAATTAATTTGCACAAGTGCCAACCTACTATGCTGGTGTTCTAAACAAAGAATGAAGGGCTTGTTTCAAAGAGCTGCTCTTGCTCAGAAAACGTTAACATTGATGCAGGAATTTTTCTGTGACTTACTATGACCCACTTTGTGCAAGAGATCAGACTTGATGACCATAGTGACTGCTCCATCATACTGTAAAATATACAAGCCTCTTGCCTCCTTCCCTCTTACATCACTGTTACATTCCATATGAGAAAGTGATGAAGCTATGCATGGTCTGTTAGCCTGTATCTGTACCATAAAGAGAACTGTTTCCCAGAAACAAAACCCCCCACACCCACACCTGCCTACTTTTCCATTTTCAATATTGCACTTGCTATGAGGATTTAATCACATTTCTACAGTTAGCAATCACTTTATGATCCTTTCTTGAAAAATAAGCTTCTCTAAAATCTGCTTTTGATTAAATCTTCTGACATATCTCCAGTTATTCTACCTCCTTCTGTAACAGAACTTGAACAAAAGAAAACATTAGTCCCTGTGACTATGTTATAGGTAGTACAGTTGTAGAAAAAAGAAGTTTTGATAATAAGGAATAAAATCATTATTTCAATTACTTAAAACCCACTAAATATTGTACTGGTTAGAAAGTTAATGATGGCATAAGGGAACACACAACTCATGAGACCAGTATCAAGTTCCTAATTCAGACTTTAGAGTTATCATTTGTAAGAATATATCTGTAAAAAATGTGAAAGGTCATGATTTTTGCCATGTACCTTGTGAAAACAAAGTACTATCTTCACCATAGAATGAAAGCAATAAACTTCATACAATATAGTCTAGTTTATGATTGAGTGTAATCATAAGAGGGGCTCTTGACAGAACTGTCCATACATTTTTATTCATCCTTTGAGCAAATTACAATAACAAAAAAAATTGAGAAAATTGTTAATAAAGATTTTAGCAATTTCAACCAATTTAAAGACTTGGACAAGAAGTTTCCTTTAAAACGCTCACCCACACACTTAGAACCATTATTTGCATTGTTGAAAATATCATTCTTTTTCATGTTTATGATTAGAAAGAATTTCGCATTTTTTCACAATGTCAGTACTTACTTATCTCCAAAGAATTTTCTCCAGAAATCTGCAGCATCAGCTTTGGTGATACGGAAGTTATCACCCTGGAACTGGCCATTTGGAAAAATAGCCTTGATTTCTGCTAGCATGTGGCTGAAGATGAGGGACAGCTTCGTGAGGTTTCTCCTGCAGACATAATAGGAAGAAAAAAATAAGTTACATCAACTCCTTAAAACTGACTAAATTAAATCAATCTTTCAGTATCTTGTATGTCCTGTGTATTTATGTAATAATCACTGACACTAGAAAAACACTGAGCTTTCAACTGAAAACACATCAAAGAAATACAAATCACTGATTTATGTTTCTGCACGTTTTTGAGGACATATTTATCATAAGTCTCCATGAATATAAAGTCATTTGTTCAGCAACAGAACAGACTTCTCAACTGCATATTCCAATACATTCCTGATCCCCATAAAGATTAGGCTTGTGCATTTCTATTTCACGTAATCATTGCAGAAGCAGGCATTTATATTAGACAGCTAATACAGGTAAATAGCAAAAACCCTAAACAAACACCACCATACCAAAACTCTCAAAATGCCATCTCATATGTGACATCAAACCTATTTCATTCCAGGTTTCTAGAAATATACCCACAGCACAACTGTGTATATACACAACTAAGATTACTGATCTCTTCCTATGTCAATTTTCTTCTTTTTATACTCTTCAGCTTGCCCTTACTGCAGCTGCTTCCTATTTTCTTTCTAAATGCCTTCTCTTTAGTTAAAAGTTCCTTTCAGTTTTCGGTGGCATGTTAGAAACAAAGATCAAGCTTCTTTACTATCAGATCATCTCCATAAGCTTCCAGATTTGTATCAGTTAATCAAACATTACTTCGTTTTGGCACAGAAATCCCATTTAGTATAGCACAAAGAACATAGCATCCTTAAATGCAAATAATCCTTTTGTATGGGAAATCTGTGGGAGATTCTGAGGAAAGGAGAGAGAAGAAGAGTGAAGCAATCTATGCAAGTTTCCTTCTGGAGATTTCTTAGATGATCCTTGCGTTAAAAATTAGAGGATATTTTCCCACCTGGTATGTGAAATAAGAGACCAGCCATTAGACTGAGCAGTTTCTGATGAAGAATTTGTATTCTTATGTATTTTAATGAAGTATTTTAATGAGTTAGGAGTGTTCTGTGTCAAAGCCCATTCACCTTTCACAATCTCGGGTACTACTTAATAGTGCCTCAAACAAGGTAATGAAAAACATAATAAAATGCTTATCAATGATGTCATTTTTAACAGCTTACAGACAGTATTTCACATAAATTTACACTTACTCCTAAGTCCCCAGCAGCATGAAAAGATTTAGATAGACTTTGACACGAGCCTAACTAAACAGTTTCTAGAATGCTCAAACTCTCAGAAAAAGCCCCAGCAACCACTCCGCTGAACAGATTTCCTAGGGTCTTCCTAAATGAACGCTCAGCTTAGTACTGGTGCAGCAATTATTTCATCTGAGCGTGTGAATAACTGATGAGATTCCTGTGGAAGCTGGGCTGCAGATTTTGCTACCAAGAAAACTATGATAAAGGTGGTTATTTGGAAAACATAATTCAAACCAAACAAACAACCCACTGATGAATACGCTCCCTCCCCTCAAGTTTCAGAATGGTTGTAGGGACTTTCAGAGTCCTTTAATTCCTCCAGCATAATCAGATGTCTATAATTATGATGCCCAACTGTTCCTTATTTTCTGGATTTGTTCCTTGCTATCCCCCTTCCTATTTCCTTTGTACATGAATTACACACACGTGTTCTTTATTATTTTACTCCTCAGAACTCAAGCCTGATGCAGACAGCAATCAACAGCTATTTTAACATGGCTTTCTCGGCCTGCCCTAGACCCAAGATTGAGCAAGAAGCTTTCTGTACTCAGGACAGATGGGAACACAATCCAGTGCAAGTTCGAACAAGCTCTCCCTTGCCTGGTACACTGTGTATCTTGCTACATTAGCAATGTACTGTGCTGCAGGGGTTCTTTGCAGGGGCAGATATACCTAGCGAGCTCATTGGATTCATGAGGCTGGAGCCCTGTCACGAACTAAGGGATGAAATCATGTATAGGTGCTATCTGGGGCACTTCCTTGCCTGGAGGGGAGCACATGTATGTCTGTACACACATGTCCATGCACACACATTGCCTGTTAGGCACACTGCACAGCACGCAATCAGAGCCAACAACTGGCAGGAACCAGTCTGCAAATGCAGTTATAGACATGCATCCAAGTGGTTGTATCTAAATCACAAAGCCTGTTCCTTCCCTCTTTGAACAGCACCCGTCAACTAAGTTCATCAATGCACTTTTGTTATATAATTTGGTTAAAATAAAGTAAAAAGTCAAGTTATTCTTTGCTTGTATTTGTATAAATAAGAAAAAATGTTTTAATATCAAACTAATATCTGACTGCAAAGCCAAAACTTGAAAACAACTAGAAGCTTATCTGCGCCCGAACATACATCACAGCATGTATGCATAGCAGAAAATAGCAAATTCTTCATTGGAGCTAACCCTTGAAAAGATGTTATCCAAATTATAGAGAAACAATGCGGTTAGTGCCTCAGCAGCCAGCCTTCAGGGTTTAAAACTATAGCATACTTTCACTGGCAGGAGGAGCAGGTTAAAGGTAGGATTTCTTTCCTCAGCTGTGTTATGCCTAGTACAGAGCACAAACATTTCCTTTATTCCTATAGAGAGGATGGGTTTCATGCTGATGAGAAAACCCTTATCTTTCAGAAATCAGAATCTACCAACCCTGCCTCTTTATACCAAATTGAACTGGGATGATCGTTCTCCACAATATAATAGCTCCTGTGGTAAGACTTAAAAGAGTATTTTAACAAATAAATCAACTGGTTTTTATGAAATGCATAGTGTAGGTCTCTTCCATATTATTTGCAACATACTTAATACCTATTACTTGATGTTTTCCCTATGATTCATGCTTAGCTAACTTTCTTTTGCCAACTCAAACTGATGCTATACAGTTTAAGTCCCTTGTAGAACTTGATTTCTGAAGTACCAGTTTTTCAGTCATTCTCTATTACTTGTTGCCAGACATGCTTGTGCACGACAGATCCACCGAAGAACCACAAGGACCGAACCAAGCCAAGAACGCCTATAAATAGAATTTCAATTTAGTATAAATTTCTTTGACTCAGTAAATATCTTGTGGTTAATCAGAAGAGAGATACATTTTCTTGATTTTAAAATGAATCTGTCTTTTGGAGTTATATCTCACGAGCAAGGTTTCTAAAACACAGCCTGAAAACAAGAATTGTGTTTCTTCCCTTTTCACTAAACTACTATATTCTGAATCCATTTTCTCTTCAGCTCCAGGGAGGGGGTGATCAGGCTAGAGAACACCGCAAAGATTTCATAACTGAAGGACTTTTCAAATACCCAGTCACGTGCAATTCAAAACCAGTGCTTATTAATGGAAATATTACAACATCTCAGCCATAACCACAGCAACAGCAGTTACCAGTAGAAGGCCTGAAGCAGTCTTACCCTCCTGGATCTATTCAACAGGAAAGTGAAGCATGACCAACATGCAATAATACAAACAAATTTTGGCTGTATCAGCTTTGTAATCACGGTATGAAAGCTAATTTTACTTTTTGGAAGGCAATATGGTCCAGCAAACTGAAGTGGATAGGGAATCAGGCAACATCACTTCCTTTCTGCCACTGGCCAGATTGATGAGGTGGGAGGAACACCTGTGTCCTGCATTTACTGCTTGAGTATGTAGATGAATGGAGTAGAACACTGAGAGAGCTCCAAACTTGGACAGCTCCAAACAAATATGCTTGGCAGAATCAGTATGTACATTAAGTATTCAAAGCAAAGCATACATCTGTGCCCTGATCCTTCATAATACTGGATTTCACAGACAATAACCAAGACAAAGTCATTTTAGCAGTATGTGCTTGGAACCCATGCAGCAACTTGAAAATCATAAACCTGTTTCCATTCCACATGTGTATATAATTTCTACTTTCATGCTTGTATATTACTATCTCCCATGCAAAACCATTCTTTTTGTTTTACAACTACGTGTGTTTCTAGAAGAAAACCAAAACAGTGTAGAAAGGAAGTCAGACTGCATATCTTTACAGTTATGTCATTCCAAAAATTAGGTTACTGCTGGGTTTCCTCCTTCACTGCATCTAGGAAGCATTTAATCTTTCTGCATTCTTCTACAGATATACTTTGTTAAACAACAAATATACTTCTACAGATATACTTTGTTAAACAACAACCTGCTGCAATGCACACCTCAACTTCCCAAGCTCATCACATATAACTTAATCCCCTGGCACAAATCTTTAGAGCTAGAATAAAATCCATTTGGTAGCTAAGAATGTTTTTCCAGATAGATCGGAACAAAAGTATACTGGACTATTACTAAATAGCAGACAATTCTCCCAATTATTTTGAATAACTGTACAAAGACAGCTGTTAGCTGGCAAAAACGCCTTCGTAAGGTGAATTGTTTAACTTTTAAAAATCCACCCCCCCAAATACTAAAACTTCAATTTCCAAAGCATACGTACAAAGCCCATTTCACATAATTAGTTATATTCAAAACAGATCTCTGATCCATATGCTCGAGTTGCAGTAAAACACAGGGATCCTACATGTTACTAATTTGAAGGGACAGAATAAAGTCTTGTGATTTAGGTACAAAAGAGGGAAGTGGAGGCTCATGGTCCAAGCTCTTCCACTCTGCTCTGCGAGAGTTCAGCATTTAAGTTTTGTGCCCAAAGCTTCCATTCTGCGAAAAAAGCCCTTTCCAAATTATTTCTGCAACTCTGTACTGACAACTGACAGACAGGAATGCACTGACCTCCGGAAAAATCACACACAAAAATGATTCTTAAGAAGCATGTGAATTTCTGAAGATCTCCAAAATGCACAGGAACATGACTAAAAATGACACATGCTGCTAGCAGTTCACTCTTGATGATCCAGTATAACCCTGAATCATTTATTCCCCTTCCTCTTCTAGAACTTCCCCTTTTGCAGACAGTAAACACATAAAAAATACTAAAAGAATAAAAAAAAGGACAATAAAAACAACCCCAAAGCTGCTGCTTTAGAAAACTCCAGGTGCAGAACACAGTCACACAGGCTTAACAATGGAGCTCTACTTAATACTTCAGAGGAAGTAAAGGAAACCAAAGGTTCCTGTCAACATGCCTGCGGGGGAAAGAAAACCTGTCTACCATCATATCTGGCCATCAGCTCAACTCTAGATCTGTGCAATAATTATTTTGAAAAGCTACATAAGGACAGTGTATTGTCCAGGGACCAAAGGGTATGGGCCTGTTCTTTGGATGAAATGTTCCTGGGACTAAGAATAAGTGTGAGCTTTACTTCCTCCTTGTGCCGCTGACTCATGGAAGGAACACAGACGAGTAACTTAATTTTGCTGTGCTTTAGTATTCCTTATCTGTAAGCCCAGGGGAAAAAAAGACTGCCTTAAACATGGCGAGGTTCAGCCAATAATTAAATTCATCATATGCTGAACATGAAAAGCAAGTGTAAAATTTAAAGAAACCAGCCATTTCTGCTATTACTTGCCCTTGAATCCTGGAGGAACTAAGCTTGTATCATGAGCAGGAAAGCAGTATCCTTCCTTGAATGTGTGTCCATCAGCTTTTTCATGACAGATAGGAGCATTGTGCAAGTTTACTGCAGCTGTGCTATTCACGATGGATACCAGAAGGAAAAAATGGTAGACCCTGGGTAAGATTCGGGCACAGATGTTTGGGAGGACAAGGAAAGTTGATCATACTGTCACCTCAAATATTCCTCCATCTTTTCCTTGGCTTCAAAATCCATGGTTAAAGCACATCCATGTCAGCCCAAGCAAAGCTGCATGCAAAAAGGGACACTGTGGAGCAACGTACGTGGAGCAACTCGAGTGACTCTAGAAGGGATATAAGGCTGAGTCTGGAACAAATCCTGCCATGGCCAACGGCAGCAGCCCAAAGACCAAGGATGGCAGAGGGAGGTACTGATGTGACTAACTGCTTTATCTGCTTGGCAGCAATCTAGCATGAACTAAGGAAACTGGTTTAGTTCTGTGTCGTGCGCAAACTAGTTTGCTGTCACACAGCACCAGGAAACTCAGTGGTTCTGAGGTGTTAACACCAACAAAGCATGTGTGCCATATACCACCCTGAGTAAAGCTCTTAGTATCTAGGTCTGGCCATTACTTGAATAGCAAACAGTTGATCATGTTTCACCTTTTTGGGTTGCGGTGTGCTGTTTTCTGACACAGAAATAGCACAGAACACATACTGCAGGCTTGTTCTTCCAGAATTTTTTATTCAGACTATCACCTCACCTTAAAACATGCTGTTAGTATGGTTTCTAAGTGAAATAAATTTAGAAGTGACTCCATAGAAATGACCACCCTTAGTGACAGGCAACAGAAAGTACTTGCATTTAAAGTCCAAACCTCCTGAATCCTGCAGCAGTACAGTTTCTTGTACAGGCAAACCTTTCTGATTGTTAAACAGTTCATCTAAAACTTCAGGCATACTACTCTTGTCCAATGCCTGTGGAAAAAAGCCTGCAACACAATCCAGCCATTCCTGAAAGCAGGACTGGCATCAACAAGTTTTGACAAACTGATAACGCAGATTTATCATTCTTGGGTACCAAAAATCAGGTTTCGATATGTAACAGGAAATGGCCTTTGGATTGTGCGTGCCTCTCAGTACTCACGTGAAAACTTAAAGATTCTCAGCTCCTACAGTTGACCAAGCTACATATGAAACATTTAGAGACAACAACTCTGCTTGAGTTAGCTTGCAGCTGTGGGGACAACTAATTCCTAAGCAGTGAGCTTTCAAAGCCAAAGATGATAGGATAAGAAAATTCTTCTCCATTGCTTTCAGTGAAGCCCACAACAAACTAGGTAAGGAAGAAAAGCTGTTTGATTCAAGGGCAGAGAAGACAGAAGCTAGAAAAGGGAGACAAAAAGAAACAGATGGCAACATCAAGCTCAGTGAAGTTTGAATTTAAAGGTATAATAATGCACAGCAGCATAGGAAAGCCCATGAGAAAATGTCATCACTTTTAGAAAAGAATGGGAACAGCATGAGAAAAGTCAAAGACAAAACCAAAACTGTAAGGAGATGTGTTAAACATCAGGAACAAAAGTATGTATTCTAAGGTTGCTTCCTAAGTGAGCATCTACCCAGGCAACAGTTCCATGGAATAAGAACATTTCATACTGTATTTAGAGACTGTCACAATGTACGAATACAAAAGGGACCAGAGTCATACAAAAATATCTCATTTCTGGCAACTCTTTTGAGATCTTATGTCTTCAATTTTAAAATACTGTAATGTGGGGGGGGGAACTGCAATTTTTGCCCTAGAATTCAGCATTTTCTGCAGTCCTCAGATTTTACCTTTTAAGCCTCTTGCACATCATTACTTCTATGCATTTGTTCTGTGGCAGTGGTAGGAGCCTCTCATCAAAAGTAGAGTTCATTGTTTTACAAACACTAACCCTTGTAATCTCATGTACTTTCCTGTTAAAAGTGTCATCAGTAAATGTGCAGAGGAACCCTCCAACTCTGCATATTCACAGATACATTTTTTCACAGACCTTCAAATACATGAAAGTAAGAATTTTTATCCTAAGCACTGAAATAAGATGCTACGTATGCAGCTACTTTCATTAAAGCCTTCTAAGAACTGTCATTAAAGCATTCAAAGGGCTGTTTTTCACATGGTCTAAAACACATGATATTTACTGAAATGAGTCCAAATGAGAGCTGAACAACCCACCAAAATGTAATAATCAGTCTTCAATCCACATCGCCAGTAATTCCTAGAGCTGAAGTTATTGAATTCCTATCAAACATGTAATAAAAAATCCCATTTCCTCAGATGCACTTTAATCAAACCCACCTGAAATCATTCACTGAAAATGATTTAAACATTACTTAGTTCTGAGATGCAGCTTGTTTGCAATATTCAGTTAAAAATCTGTGTTGTATAGCTAAGCAGTGTCACACAAATGCATATGGCACAGAAATACACAAGATATATGAAGTACTGAAACTGTAGGTGGGTCATAGAATAATCACTGTGTTTATTTACTGAATGTAAAGTGACATTCATTCAAAGAAGAAAGTTACCAAAAAGCACTAAACAATACAAATCTACGCTATTCACTTTCATACATACCCTGAAGCAATCAGCCTCCTGTCCTCTCACATTATCAGAAGCACCTCTAAACCATTTAAAACCAGATACATTGCTGTCAGGTTGTCTTAGGAACTTTATCTGTACAGAATAGCAAGGAAAGAAAAATCAAATACTCGGTTCCAAATTGTTACTTGAAATAGTTTCACGAAGCTATACCTACTTACAGCCCATGAGGATCAGGTCAGCAGATATCTAAACAGGACAATTAGGAACAATCTGGCACCAACTGTGAATACAGCACAGACCTGGGAAAAGTCTTCTAGATTTCCTCTTTATAACAAGGTGTGTGATTTCATGCTAGCTAGAAAAAATAAACTGGCTGAAATATTTTCATCGATGATTTGGATCGAGTAAAAGCAGGCACTAAAAATGCAGGGATACAGCTAGACAGACAGGCGTATTTGTCATGAAAACTGAGGCAGAATCCTCACCTTCAGGAAGCACTGATGTCAAATTTCAGAGCAGAAGCTGTCTGCACAAATCAAAATAAAGCATTTTGCTTCCTCACTCCTCACCTCCCAAGGGAAGCAAAGGAAGAGAACAAAATGAACAAGACTGAAAAGTTCTTTGTGGAAAACTGTTTCTCCTTTTTAGCCTAAAGTACAGTAACCAGTGATGAAATGTATACTCTGACCTGCTTACTAGATTCCTCCCCTTTCAACATTAACAAGCTTATCGTATTTCATTGACCACACTTATGGATATGGGTCATCTCCCACTGCTTTCAACCAGTGATATTTTCATACGTGGACACTTCAATATGGGAGACGATCAAGCTTTTTAAAGAAAGCTGTGCAGTCATGGCTTGAGAAGTATGGTCTGGCATGAAAAAATAACTGGTCTTAAAAAAAATGGAAGCAGATAGTAAGCATTAAGAGTTTGTGCTCAAAATGGAGGGAGGTACCAGATGAGTTATACAGGATCTGCTCTTCACCACATTCAGGGGAGAACAGCAAGGTGACAAAGTTGGCTGATCACATAAAGCTTTTCAAAGGCAAATAACTGCAAACGGCTGCAGTGACTGGGCAACAAAAAAGGCAGATGAAGTTCAATATACTTGTTCAAAAATAGGCAGATGAAGGCAAAACGATGCATCCAAAAAAATACTGACCTTGTGTACAGAAGGGTAGGCCCTGAGCTGACCATTGCCACTGAGAAGCAGGGGTTTGGATTGTGATAGGTAATTCCATGACAGTATCGGCTCAGTGCTCACCAGCAATAAACACACAAACCAAATACTATGAATTATTACCAAAGGAACAAAGCAGAAAACGTAATTATGCTGCCATACAGAATCACAGTCACCTCTTATCAAACCAGACATGTAAGAACAGATATGTAAGATCCAGATACGAGATACATTAACAGACAACAAAGATTAATGAAGGTAAGAAATGGCTTCAGACCGGGGAGGCACTAAGTATGCTGGGACTCTTGACCTTGGATGACCCACAGAGGAACTCTTGACTACAAATCGTGAGTGGCATAAGGAAGACGGATAGGGACTGACAGTAACTAGACCATTTAATGAAGCTGACAGGACGCAAGCTCAAAACATCCCTGATCCACAGAAATTGTTGCCTCAGGATACTGCGGAGGCAAGTTTAAATAGGCTTTGAAGGGAGACTAGAAAAACACCAGGAAGAGCGGCTTCACTGAAGGTTGCTAAAGTAACAAAGCACAACAGGCTCAGGAAATCCCCAAGCTAAAAATGGCTAAAGACAGAGGACATGGGGAACAGACTATATTATGCATATTTGCCCCATTTATTCTTTCTTAGGTATCTGCTTACAGTCACCATAGAAAACAAGAATAGCCATACTGATTCAGACTAAGGGTCTGTCTTAAGAACTTTAGAGACAGTACACAGGAACTTAGGGTACCCTATGTTCTTAAATTTACTTACTTCACTCTTCATACAATTGGACTGAACAAAACTTAATACCTTATAACTTAAAAATTTATTTTGGAAGCCTTGGTGAATGAAGGCATCCTCCAACATGACAATCATTCTTTCTCACCCCATAACTGGGATTGAAAAGTGGAAGTTGCCCAGACACAGACTGTATCCTGAGCGTGGCTGTGTGTTCCACCAGGAAGGCGGCCTAGCAAAGCCTTGCAGTAGGGAAGCACAGGCTATGGTGCAACACTGCACTAGGCAAATATCAAGAGAATTACCAGGGTCATGCAAAAGCAGAGCACTATGCTGTGCTTTAAAACAATAGATGCAATGAGAACCTAGAAGGGTACTTAACACTACCCCTCCAGTGTCGGCAAGAGAGCTGACAGTGAAGTCGAATCACAGATGTCTTCCAAGATAATTAACTTTAATAGTGAGAGCCAAGTAAGATAGTGCTCCTAAAATTAGATCAAGAGGCTCATAGAGGGCAGGAGTCCAAAGAGGATGAGAAAAGGTTACTATACCACAGCTGGAGTGGAAACGTCAACATTCTGAGAAGCAACATGAAAATCTGTACATTTTACTCACTGCTAAGTCTCATCACATGCAAGCTATTAAAACAATGCCCATGAATACAATCACCATTGGAAACGAAATAGACTACAATTCCTTCCAGTAAAAATAGTTTTTTAAGGCATGAAGGTTCTAAGAGTCACACCCAATTCTTATTCCCCTGGAACTAACACTTGTGTAGTCTCGCCTAGCAATGCAGTTTACTTTGCTAATTGCAAAAGTAAACACCTTTTGTGATTATGGATTCCTGGAATGATCAACCAGCCTCTGAAAGAAAAAAACATACTTTGAAACAGGAGCGTGAAACTCAAATAAGTAGTATTCTTCTCTAGAACACCGAAGCATTCCAGTTCTTGCTACCAAAGCAAGCAAGAACAGAGAAAATGACAGAGACAGAATTAACATCTTAAGTTGAAACAAGCAAACAAACAAAAATCTCTGGATACTAAGAAATCCAGCTGTAAGTTTCTAATCATTTTTTTCATGAATCATCTTATAACTGACTGCATTACACAGTCTGGCAAATTCTCACCACCTGAAAATACTGCTATTAAGATTATACAAAATTCTATATCCTATCTTTAGTTTGCTTTCGTTTGTGGACCCAACATTTCAATTTCTCTAATTACTTGAATGCTGTGGCTAAATTGGAAAAAAGCTTGTATTCTGAAAAATCAGCAGGCTGAAACATTCACAGCCAAACACATATTCCCAATTCCGGTTTTCAGATGGTCATCTTGGGGTAGGAAAGGAGCATTCATTCCCAAAGAGTACCATGTATTTAATTGCCCTTTTACCCTATGAGAAATAAGAAGACTGTTTAGACCTGAAGTGAGGGGAAACAAAATCAAGAAAAATAAAAGTTCATTCCTTCCACCTCTGGGAACCTCATGGTAGCACCAGGTACCATGGCACCAGGTACCATGGCAGACGGCCTGCTGAGGTTTGGCATGCTCCAAAACACCCGTGACCAAAAGCTCCACCTGGTGTGGCGTATTTGGTGTTGGAAACCCACTTTCACTCATACTATCAGTTTTATCACCTTGTATAAATGACTTCTGACATGAACTGGCTGACACAGATACTATTGCTGTTGTAAGTCATACATAAGTTACTATAATAAATAGTTGTGATCAATAGCTACCATTTGATTTTATAGTCAAAAAAATTACAAAGCTTTTATCTGCTAAGACGACTGAAAAAAATCATTACCAAAATAAGAACTATTACAGCTGTCTACAACAGTCACATACTGAAGAAGCTTGTGCAGCCAACTTTAACATCTCAACCTGTATCAGTAAAAACACAGCTTTCTGGGGAGTTTTCGTGCCCCAACTCCCTGCACAGCCTGCCCTGCCCCTTCCCAGAAATAAGTAAGGTCTTGTACACCAGTTTCTATCAGAAGTCCCATAGCACTGATTCACTCCTCCTATTCCCTAATGGCTGAAAAGGAATTTTTCGTCTGGCTCCCAGAGAAAAGAAAGGAAAGAGGGTGGCAGACAGACAGGAAAGGGGGAAAAGAGGAAGCAAAGGCCAAATAGTTTTCCTTGGGCTTCTTGCTTTCCACCCACCGAACCACATTCCTGAGCTCCACAAGGGAGAGTCCCCTCTTTAGTAGGGAAGATAAAATACTATCCAGCACAGAGCATTCTCTTCCATGGAAAAAACTGAAGCAAATCATGAAACATCCAGTGTGTTGCACTCACGTGCTCTCATTCCAGTCTAAATCCCACCAGATCACAGTAAACATTTGGGAAGAGAGAGAACCATACTTAGTGTTAATACCCTGAAGATATAAAATTCCCAAAGACTTCTCCAAAAAGCCTGAGGATTAAAAGGCCTGGCTGGTATGTCATAGTGACTCACTGCTTAAGTCCAGAGTATTAAAAGATTAACCAGCCAGAAGAAACTTTTCTTTTGCCGTGAGCTATCTTAGTTAAAAGGTAAAGAGATCTAGAGGAAGGGTTGTAAGAAAAACGGCAAAAGGAATTGAGAGAGACATCAAAAACAGTGTTTTAAAAGGTAGGGAGTAAAGAAGGATACTACAAAAACCCCCTGAAAGCTGAAAAATGGGAGAAGGATAAAAAGATAGAAATGAAAAGTGGAAAATATACGCTCCTGGTTCTTCCTTTAGAACTTGATAGTTCACATTTTCCTCCAAGTTTAGTCACCTTAATTGCACATATGATTCACAACCGACTCACTCGCTCGTACCAGAAGATACATGACTAACAAAGCAAAGTAAGTTTTGAATTCAATAGCTAAGACAGACCTCTGTATTCTTGAAACATTTATTTCAGTCAAAGCGTATGGGTATGTGAAGAATAACTCCTGATTTGATTCTTCCATTTCTTGGTCCTTCTACAGCCTGGTTGCAAGTAGTCCGGTAATAACAGCAACAATGCACTAACACTGAGCAGTTCATCAATATCTCACAGTAGCTGTAACCCTCTTGGTGAATATAAAAGCTACTTATTTCCAAAAGCAAGCTCTTAGTATAGGTTAGGAACAACGTAAATAATTTTGAATTAAGACTGTGCTAAGCAGCAGTTTCAGTCTGTATGCACTCTAATAATCACAACTGTGGAAGTCAGAAAGTGCTTTCAAAGTATTGAATTTTGAGCAGCCTACTCCAGCTTCACTCACATGTTTTTAATAGCACATGTAACCAAAATGCCACTGGGACAACATAGCTCCTTTTGGAAGAAAAAGCAACGCTACATAAGTCATAGCTAATCTAAACTCTCAGCTCACTTAACAGTAGTTTTGAAGGGAGACAAAGCGATAGGAATGTGTTCAAGAAAGGGATAACTTTTCCTGCAGAAGAAAGTTGAGTCCCCAACAACAAAGTTTAATCAGTAAAAACAGCAAACATTAACATTGCAGAGGGTCCCTCTAGAACATGAGTGACCTCTGAGCCGGTGATGGGGGTACACAGACATCTTGCTGCAGGCTGGGGACTGGAGTACATCACATGAGGTTCTAGCTTTCCACACTTGCACCAACAAGTGTAAAACATCAATTCCAACCCTGTACAGCTGCAGCAAGCGCACAGGTGCAGCCTCCCCGTGACTCAGGGCCAACATGTTTAATGCCATGACCGCATACCACCACTTCTTTCTCATGCAGTCCACAGCCAACCTTCCACAATGGGTATTTAAATACTTACAATGGTTATTTTTATCATCAAGGCTCTGTGGGGGGAGCTGAATGGGGAGATCCTGGAAGCATTCAATAAAAACATCCATCCCATTTGTACACGGGGAACTTAAGCCCACTTTCAAGCTGTACTGAAGTAATTTCACAGTCAATTCATACGGCTCAATGGATTCTTCTGTAAACAAGTCCTGGCTGAAAACGAAGTTCGCCCCACTGTAAATCTGCTGCTGTATTCAGATGGCCTAAATTCTACCTAGCTTGCTATTAGTGAGCAAAATGCTTATTTTTGAGAACTCACGAAGCAAGGTTCACTGAGAACCTGGGACTAAAAATAAAAAGCGGCACAAAATCCCTTCTAAATTCCTTTGATCTAAAATTATGCCTTTCCCCAGGTATTAGGGATGTCATAACAAGAATTCTCTTGATTTAAAACCAGAGACATTTATGCTTTCTTTCAGAGCACGTTTTTTAGTAGCAGTCTAGTTACACACTTTACTACTTCTGATGAGTTACTGTATCACAGTAAACCTACACAACTGCAAGTATTTCCACTAGGAATTTAAAAAAACAAAACTTCCTCTGCTAAACCAAAAAGAAATTAATGAGTTTTGTCCAAAAATTGGAGATTTGCAAAAGTTTCCGGACAAATATTTGTAAGGAAATCACTGAAAAGGGACCTTTAAAAAAGTTTATGGAATGTGACTTTTAGTTGACACCATATATTCCATCACTCCCTCTACATTAACCCAAAAGACCCTTTCAGCCTACAAATTCAGGAAGATCTTGAAATAATGGAAAGGCACAGAAGATAAACCACTGCACAACTTGTTGTAATAGCAACTTACTAACATCAATATACATCATTGAAGCATTACTCAAAATGCAATCAGTCAGGATCAGACTGAGGACTTATTCCCATATCCACAACTCAAAGGGACACTTACGGTTTTAATGGGGCCACAAGAGCTGTGAGTCTGACAGATTAAGCACAAAGGGACAAAGGCTTCATCTTCAATGCTAAAAGAGTGTGCCTTGTATCCATGAGTTAATTTGTATTAGTTATTCTATTATGAATTCCCAATCCACATAGAGATCTCTTATCTTGCTGAGATTAATTGAGTCACCCTCAGGCAAGGATTATAATGCTCATTTTGTCTAACAAAGAACTTTGCAGATACCCTGCCTCTACCATAGCTTTATGTGAAGCAAGTATCTCACCTCATCTTTCCATCAGCTTCATTAGCAGTCCCTACCACCTTTCTCAACAGCAAAGCTATATATGTAGATTCAAACAAAATCCTCTTTTCACGAATACACTATCAACTGAAATCTTGCCCCAGTGTATCTCTTACACAGTAGGGATTAAAAATAAAGAAAGAGATCACTTCACAGTTTATTATCCATCTTCTGACAACAAGTAATAAATCCTTACCCTAATTACTAACCCTTTATTACTGACTTTTGTAATTATTAGATTCCATTATAGTCAACTGAAAGAGTAACAAGGTCCTTGTAAAGATACAGGAAAGCCAAAACATGTAAGAAGATTTTGATTCTAGGTGGATATCCCCATGCAGATGGCTTTTTCTTGTGTAACTATTGCCAAACAGGCAACAAAAATCAACAGCACAGATGTAGTTACCTCCAGAAACAGCAACCAGAAAATAGTCTGGGGATCTAACTGATCTCTGTGCCAGCCCTTCTGACCACAAAGTATTTCATTTCACCAATTTCAGAACTGCCCATCTAATCCTTTGCTGCTCATACATGTTGGCTTCCTGAAACTCCATCAGAACCAGTGTGTGTGCAATGGGATACCCTCAGGGGCACTTACTGCCCCCTTCTCCACCATCACTCGCCCTCTGGAGACTGGGCAGCTTGACAAAAAAGATTCCTTCAACAGAGAACAAAAGACTGCGAAGTTGGTTATCCTTCATTACATAGGAATAGGTGACCCTTTTATTACAGAAGTCATACAGAGCATAATACCAAGAAAATACGCAACACATGGTGGGATTTACCTGCTACCCATGTCATAAAACCAGCATGCTGTTTCCATGTGGTAAATGTCACATTAGCACATTACATTAAAAAAAATAACATTTTCTTCTGTTTCTAACTTTATATGACCTTCCTAGCCTACCACATTCACCTCTGCCCTTCAGGATTTTCTTTAGATTACTTGCATTTATTTAAACATCTATTCAGGTGACTTAAAATGTATTTTTCAGCTATAAGTAGGAGTGAAGCAAGTATCAGCTCTCTATATAACCAATAAACTATTCTTTCCTGTATGCCTTTTGGTATCAGAGACTATTGAAATATACACACATACATATATATTTATTTATATATATCAGTGTGTGTGTTTGTATGCATATACACACATACACCCCCTTCTGCATATATATATATATATGTATGTATGTATGTGCAATTGGCAGTTAGCTGAAGAGGCTGAAGATAACAGTAAGCTACTTCTTCAACACTGTAAAAAAAACCTGAAGTGTTTTTTTCAGACTCCAGTGTCTTTTAGACTCTTCAGCCTAAACATTCTCTCTGAGTACTGCTGTGAGCCCCACACTTCCCTTCCACGTTTTCAGGATGACTGAAATTGTTTTAAACAGGGTGTTAAAATGAACAGTTTGAACAGGTTTTGCTGTATCCTACAGTGAATACATGGCTAATGTTTGCTTCCTCAACTTTAGGAAAATTTGAAGACAAAGACACATTTTTAACAAGTGTTCAACAGCCCTGACCACACTGGCTATAGGTATTACAAGACAAAACAGAGCAAGTCCTCCTACTTGCAGACCCTACCATTTCCCTGCTTGCAAGTTGCCTTGGCATGACTCTGGCCCAGGCCAATTAGTTTTCTGTCAAGCAACACCTAGCTACCATATGGGTTACAGCTCCAGTGAAGGACTGTTCCCAGTAGGCCATATGGATCAGGTCTCCCTGTCTTGAGAGAAAGGCATGTTCTCCTAGACATCGATGTCATAAGCACTGTAACCCTCAAGGATCACACAATGACTGTTAGCACATCTTATGCATAAGCACAAAAAAGTCTACCAGTTATAGAATGGAAAAGACATCTAGGGAGAAGTGGTAACCAGGAATCTAATTCAGGAATATAGTTAAGGCTCACAGACAACAGTGAACCTCAACAAATGCCTAAGGGACTTAAAAAGTGATTAAAAAGAACACCTAAAGGTATCTGAGCTAACCTATTAAAGTGGTGATTCAACCCAAACTTCTGTAATGATGGTTTCTGTTGAAGAAAGTATTTCAATTGTGAATGCCAGCAACTGAAAGCAAGGGAAAGAGTCGGGAAGAACAGATTGTAGTTTTAAATAGAGGGCAAGAAATAACTTGGCATGCACCTTTTCTAATAAAAATGTACCAGAAATTTTACAGTGTAAAACCCTGAATATTCACTCAAAAGCACAAAGCCATTTCAGCGTCTGTTGAAAACCCTGCAGTATCTCAGAATGTAACTATGACACAAATATACAGAACTATAAATACAATTACATCTGTAGTTTTAATCTAAAGTAATCAGATGTTTTGCATGAGTACATCAAAACCAGAAGGAAAACATCAGGTTTTTATAAAGGTTGAGATATTCTTGGATTTATATGGCATTAAATTTTGCTCTAAATCAAGACAGACCAATTCCTAGCCTAAAAAGGGAGAAATGTTAAACTTCATGAAGTCCACTTGAATTTCCAGTACTCTCACTGTTTTTACAAATAGTCAAATACATAGAAACATGAGAAGGAAAGAATTTTTCCTTTGCCTATAACTTAAAAATTGTATATTTTATTTACAGTTGAACCTAATATCTTACAAGAAAAATGTAACCCAAATATTAAGGCACAATGCTATGTACTCTAAGATCACCTGTAGTTTGAAAGCAACCTTACGAAGGCTTGTTAGTTATTTATTCTTCTGCTACCCAACATTTGTTGAGACCATTTGGTAGAAGAACCCAGAAGATCCTATTTTAAGCTGTGGGTTTTTTTATCTCCTTGGCTATGCTGAACTCTCACATCACTAGCAACAGATTTTTGATCAAATTCAACTTCTAAGGAAAATCTGTCCTCTGAAAGTGACAAAACCGAAGCATTTCCCAAAAGTGAGAGTTGTGGTCGATTCCCTTATTTGTGAACATCCTGGTCCAAATTGTCCTATTTTAAAAATCAACAGCAGTTTCCATACTGAAAATTAGGTGCCCCAGTGAACCCACAGCAATTTCTATCCAGTTCCACAGTATCAGAACTTGAGCTGGTGGGACACAACATACTCCTCATGAAAAGTAAGCATATAATTGATAGACAGTTTTCTGCATGGAGAACCTTCACAAATTCACCAGAAAAATGCATCGAAACTCCATATAATGATTCTTCCAGGCATGATCTATAAGGCGAGGTGGGGATTGGTTCGGGTTTTTGGTGTTAGGGTTTGTTTCTCCCCCCTGCCCCAATATAAGAAGCAGAACACCAAATTAAGGTTTCCCTTTTACACTTTTTTTTCCAGCTAAAATATGAGCAAATTGTTTTCCCCTGCAATTTAACTACTGAGTTGCAAAACTTCCCAAAACAAAGGTATCTAATGGAAATTTTGACACATGCTTACTTAGAACCACTACAGTCAGTGCCGGTTTGAGCAAGTTCTTTCCATTTAAAGGCCTTTTACTTCTTCATACATGAGAGATTTTCCTGCATAATTCCTTTTTTCTCCCTGTTTAAAATCACTGCTATGCCCTTGCCTTTCAGAGGCTGTTCAAATGTGGACAATTTTGGGGGGGGGGTTGGGGGGATTTTATGTCTTTTTTTGAGGAAAAAAAAAAATTGAATTAATTTTCTTACAGCTATGAAAAGTCAGGTGTTTAGCATTTAATCGCTTTGCATCCAGTGCACGTAAAACATTGCCAAACCAAAGAGGCAAGTGAAAAGCGCAAGCAGAAACCACTTTGGACATATGTAAATAGCTACTTGAAGTAATGGAGAAGACAGGTTTGCAAAGCCTATTTGGCCAGTCTAAGCCATCTGATTTATAGATGTGTATAGTTACGTCTTAGGTGCCAAAAGCAGTATTGTGTTTTAAATGTCTTTTGGAGAGTTAGCAAGTCACAGAAAGCAAACATCTTTCTGCTTATATTCTTGACTCTTGCACTAACACTATAATATTTGCCTATAATTCACTTCTCTAATAATCAAGCACAGTTGGAAAACTAACTTTAATTTGTCTTTCTGGATAATTAAAATTGAAACAAAGAATGCCTAGTTGCCTTTTCAACTTCCATAAATAAAGACTGGCATTCCTCTAACACTACATACATATTCTCATGCATCTTAAAGTGGTCATTTACACTCAGAGTAAGGTAGGTGTTAGTACCTGTCTTACACAAACGACAGAGTAGTTATGCAGCAAACAGGGAAGTTTCAGAGTTCACCTTCACTATGCAGTGAACATATTGAGAATGGAGGTTTCAATCATCAGGTTTACTCTTCCTAAAAGCAGAGAGTGGAGACAAAGTGAATAAACTGAAAATCTGATGGTTAGAAAGCTTTGGATGGGATGGAATTTCTCAACCAGGTGTGAAGTTTAACAATCAAAAAAACCCAAACACACAACAAATGGAAAACTGCTTGGAAGCTGTATCTCACCACTGAAACAGAGGCACTGAAAGTACATAGTCCTGTCCAAACATCATTTCCCACTGTTCTCCCTTCCTGTCTGGAAACAAAACCAAACCAGCAAAACCAAAAGGTTCAACACTCCATTTCAGCTCACCCCACTCCCTTCAACTTACCATGCACTAAAGTTTACAAGACTCTGATTTCTTCATCCCCGAACACAAATGAAACCATCATCACCATCAGGAGCAGAACCATTCTGCCAAAGCGGTACAAGGTTATCTTACACCACCTGATACAGAAAGCAGCTTTACTCAGGTTTACTTTAATAAACAGAGTACTTTCCGGAATATCCAGACCTGATAATTCCCAATGCTTTTTCAGCTTGCAGTAAGAGATGGAACACTTAAAAATATGTGTTTTGTAGGTCCTCATTCCTATAGTGAAAACAAAGTAGCAAAGTACTACTGTACATGATCCACAAGCCCACAAAGGCCTTCTGAATTCCACTCAATCCTAAACCGATGCATTTCATTTAGCTGCTTTAAAAAAGAAACATATCACTGTCTGTAAATTACATACTGTAAATGAAGCAAGTGGAAACCATATTCTCTAGATAAAAATCAATTAGCATGATGCATGACATGTTCCATGGTTATCTATACCACATTCATACTCAAGAAACAAAAAGTTATACACTATGAGAGCTAGTTCTGTCAGTATCCTCTGCAGGATACACAAATGCATCCCTGCCAGGATCCTTACCTTATAAACTAAACTGAGCAACAGGAAATCAAACTGAGTTTACCCAAAGTGGTCTAAGAGGCTGATATGAAACTACATGGAGTTTCCATATAGGAACATAGGTTCCAGGCCCTTTTTCTACCCGTTGGAAAGCATCAGCTAGGAAAGAAAAAGACAACTGCCCTGCTGTTTGCACCAGACCACACCACTGGTACTTGCACAGCAATTTAAGAGAAGCTGAAGTTCTGATACTTTCTGTATAAGCTTCTCCCCCACTGCCAAACCATAACTTCATTTAAACTATTTTCCTGTGGCAGAAGTAAATGCTCACACACCTACCAAAGACCTTTCCATAAATGAAGTAACTGCTCTTGGTCTGACTCTAACACAGCATATTGCTCACATAACCTAGATCCTTCCCCACCTATTTGCTTAAATAGCTTCAAGTTCTTTAATAACAACTGAGCCTGTTCTTGACAGCTTTACCTGTCATTTCAGATAAAATTTTAAGTTCTGATTTCATGTATTTAAACCCTTCCATGTATTTTCATTTTTCCATTCGACTCACAAAGCGCAATCTGTTCCACAACTACAGAATTTTCTTGAAATTCAACATTATTAAGGTAAAGCCTGAAATGGGCAGAGAGCCCAAGCTTGGGTTTGTGGCTTGGCTTGGGCTCAAAGAGAAAGAATTAATGAAATCTGAGGCCAAGGAAACCCACCTATCCAAGTCAGGACCATACCAAAACAGCTCTGAAGCTTTTCTGCTCAATGTACCCACTTTCTCTACAGATGATGAAAAAATAAGGCCCAGACTCCATTCGGTCCTCAACATGTATCACCGTGAAATTGAATGATAAGGACGACAGACCACAAGATACCCAAGCTGCTCTTTTCTGTGTTCTGCAGTGGTGTTAGTGAAAAATAACCACTAAAACAGGTCTATGGTATCAATGCACAGATTCTCTTGAGCAAGGGAGGTAAGGACTACATTTGCATACGTTTTGTCAGATTATTTCTTATTCAATGATAATGACCACAGACATTATATTTATGTGAAAACAAACGGTCAACCAAAACATCGTAGAGCACTCCTTCAAAGGGATAATTACCCTTCCATTTTGCTGAAGTACAAACTAGCAGAATCAAAGCCAGTTAATTAAACAGCCACATAAGTTACCTGGTTATTTTTTGCTACCCTGCCATGCAGCTTGACAGTCACCGAGTAAGAAGAAAGAGAAAAGCAGGCAAAGTATTTATAAGTGACAATTTAAGGACTGTATTTTGCAACCAAGAAGCAGTTAAGGAAGGAATTAGTTTCTAGACCCCTTGGGAAGGAAGGCTTGTTCACAGGCATGAGGAAGGATTACCCAATCTGATAGAATAGGCAGGGCAAACAGATGAGGAGATAATACACGCCAAAAAGGGCACTGAGACACGCTACACACGCAAGATAAAACAGTCCATCAATTAAATCCTTTTTGTTCAAACACTTCTGTAAGGAGACATTGTCTATGTCTGTGCCAATACTTTGATCTTTTTTCCCCTAATATTTCAAGTATTTTGTTACTATTTATTACTTTCCAGACTCTATACTGTCTAGAGAGTAAAGCTTCCCTGAATATTTTCTCTCTGTGCCTCTGTTGTTTTAACTGGTTATTATTATTATCTTTTCTAGCAGCTCAAATCATTGCCCTAAGTTTATTTTTTCATTCCAGTGCAATGACCATGCAGTCAGACTACACTGTCAGAAATGCCCACAACTTCAATCACTCAAGTAGCAAAGCTTCTTTCAACACATGGATGATCAGCACTTAGTCTTGCTTTGAAAATACTGATTAATTAGCTGCATTGTAAAACAGTAAACAGCACATAACCAGAAACTGCACTATACATTCTGTAAGCAAATATAATCGTGTACAAAGCATAACCATTTCTAAAACAGCCCTTCAGAGCCCTCAGGATGATATTCACTTGAAAAAACAGTGGGAACATTTAGCCAAATCCCAAGTTTAAAAGTGCCTATGAGAAGTTTTGTAACAATGAACTTACACAAAAGTTGCACTATGTTAGATATGATTAAAACACTACATGAATATACACTATTGCCTTTGTGTTGCCTAAATATTATAGTAAACGTCGCATCAGAAGTCACCTTCCAAATTAGACCACAGTTGCTTCACATCCAGAGCTCACACTTCTCGCATACAACATCAGAGCTTTAGTGATTTGTGCCTAAGCAGTTTCTGACCATGGTTTCTCTTTGTTTACTATTCATTAAGTACAAAAATATACTTACAAATACTGATATTATTCATCCTAATGGATGCTTAGAAATACTAAGACCTCAAGAAATCCTACCAATGTACTGTCTCTACAAATATAATAATACGTTGTTCTTCCACGGAAACGGTTAAAACTACCTCTAAATTTCTATCTATTTTTTTCCTATGCAAAATACTTCAAGATGAAGATCCCTGCTCCTGTTTAAGCCAAATTAGATGAGAAACTAAATATGAAAGACTGTGCAGAGTATATAATTCCACAGTCTACTCATCTCATTAAATCTGTGAAGTAATTAATCCAAGTTAGGTTAATTAACTCACTTTTGTGACTCAAGTAAAGCTACCAAAGGACCTTTGCTACTGCTGAAACACAGATTAAAGCTGCTGGAGCAATACCCTGCCAAGTAATATCAAACACGGGAACTTTACTCTTTTTGCTGAGATGTAACATAACATCAGCTTGTAGTTCACATACATTTATGACTGCAGGAGAAGGTTAGAGTGGGGAGGAGAGGCAAAAGAGAAAACACTGAGAAGTGGATGTAGTCATGGCTGGTTTATACTCACTATTCAAAACCATTTATTTCTAATATCACTACTTTACAGAAATGGTATCCTGACATGGCTGAACTTGTTCCTTGCCTGCATCTGTTTTGGTCTATTTTGTTTTTCACAAGTAAACTGTTTTATAAACCAACCACACCACAGACATTTTAAAAACCATACCATAAGCACAGAATTCATTCATTTTTACATAGAGCACTAAACTTTTTATTAGCATTAGGAAGCTTCTTATATGCGTAAATCCTTATGTTGAGATTTTTCTAAGTATTTAGCCAAAATTTGACTGAGAAAATGAAAGACTTTTCACTTTGATTAAGAAGGAAGCTTTTCAGGGCAAGGAACTCTGAGAATAATTTGTAAAGTTTTTGCTTGAAATGATCAGGGCTTTTTTTATAATCTAAATGATAAATACAAGCATGAAACCAAAGGAAGACGGGTTGAACGCAAGTTTCAATTTTCAACTGTACAACCATATGAATGGCTTCCTGAAGCAACAGCCTGCGTTAGAAAATTCACCATCAGTTGTTTGACACATTTTTAAAAGCTATGTATTTGCCAGCTTTGAGGCATTAAAGATAAGAAGTTAATCACAATACTATCATTACTCTTAAAATACTTTCTTGTGCATTGACTGTAATACTTTGTTTCAACTGTTCTGTTTTCTTCTCCACATCATAGTGCTGAGTGTTTCCACCCCATTTTAAAATAAGTCAAGGCAGTAAAAACTACTGGCTGTTGGTCACAGGTCCAAAACTATTTTTGTAACAGTTAGGTTATTGCACAATATGTTAAGATCATTATGACATCTCTTGGGTGATTCACATGTCCACTTTAATAAATGTACTTTTCTTTCCTACAAAGAACTTGCCTTTTTTCTCCCAACCCCCTCCTTTCCTGATCATACATTTCAAAGCTGACAACGCTACTCAATCTGTCTGCTCCTGGGAGCCCCTCAGAAATACCACCCACCACTTTGTTGATTCAGTAATTTACATGCTGCATGCAAACAAGTCTGTGTGTTTTCTTTCCAATTACTTTATTTCCCTAAAATTATCAAGTCCGTTATTCATGGCAGCAGCAGCATGCATCTTTTCCCAAGAGCAAATCCAAGGTCTGGGATTCTTTTTTGTCTACTTCTTGTGTTGCGTTTGACATTTTCATACCTTGAGATGGGGCTTGGTTTTCACTCCAAATTATACCTTTAGACACAGAAGGATGTCAGCTTCATCCAACTTTTGGCTAGAATTAATTTTTGGGGAATGATAAAGGGATTTTAATTGTGATTTTTAAAAACAAACACTGATGAGGAATTCAAAACTTTACCCTTATAATACACTAGTTAAGAATTTTTGCAAGACAGAGAACGGAGACAGCAAAGGTTGCCTAACAAATGGGCCCTGTCTTTTTGTTTATTATTATGGTAATTACTACAATATATCCCATTTTAGAATTAATCTGATAGAAATGCGAAAAGCAAGTTCTTTGGGTTTTTATTCAGACACTCAATTCTTTGGGTTCTTTGAAGCTATTCTCTTCAATTTAAAGTAGTTAACTAGATTATTTTTTCTATTAATCCAAATGATAAGTCTTCTCTTCCCCTTTATAACTATTTCAAAGAATTATTTATTTCTTACTTTAGCCTCTAAAAGCATACACTCATTCGTTTTGTGACCAGTAAATAGATACAGAAGAGGAACACTGAAGATTTCTTTGCCTGGCAAATTAAAAGCTAGATCGCACAAAAATAGAACCTCCTACACAAACATACTTTAAATACAATTCTTAGAAGATAGCCAGTAAGCTACTAAAGAGCAGACATGATACATGTGAGAAGCTTCACTTCTCTGGAACTGTGAGAGCATTTCTCTCTCCGCACGTACCACATTTGTTAGATAGAGTAGAATAAAGCTTCCCTTCTCCCTACTCAGGCACAGTATTTTAATTTCCCAGATTGATCCTCCCCTTTGATGTTAAAAGTTCAGCATACTTCACAATAAAGCTCCTAGTAAGACCAGTAGAAATAATCTATAACCGTTGTCTGTGACTATACTAACATGGAGAGTAGTATCAAACAGCCATAAAAATTTAACTCTTCAACTGTTCAGGCAGCTTGAAGTTTCCCTTCCAGAAGCAAAAAAATCAGCACTGGAGAAAAGTCAGTTGGAAAACAGACTTTCAAAGCACTGCCTGAACTGGAAGGGAAACAAAGACACTCCTCAGCAGCCAGCAGCACCAACAGCAGAAGAGATGACTGTCAGCGACTATACTGAAAGTGCTGTTAGCATACAGACTACAGCAAAGACAGCTATTATAAAATCAATGCTACACTCTCCCGCGGTCAATTGGCATAGGTAAAGAGCCAGTCCTGTTCTCAGGCAACACAACCACCACTGAATTTCAGAGCATACTGTACAACTCCTTATGCTTTAAATTACTGTAGTAAATGAATGCATCTTACAGCAGCTGGAGCATATCACAGTACTGGGTCCAGTCCTCGGCTCCCCACGTACACCCCAAATACAAGAGAGAAACAGAGCTACAGCAGAAAGCCTAGCAAAGGGCTGTGAAAATGATTAACGGACTGGAGAATTTCACACGTGAGATAGCTAGGATTACTTAGTCTGAAGAACAGAAGGCTCAGGGGATCTCACCAATGTGTGCAAATACCTGAAGCGAGGGTGCAAAGAGGATGGAGCCAGGCTTTTTTCCCTGTCTGGACATGGACCTGGGCAACTGGCTGTAAGTTGCCCTACTTGACCAGAGGGGTTGAACCACATGATCTCCAGACGTCCCTTCCAACCTCAACTGTTCTATGATTCTACAATTCTGTGTTCCTTCTTTATTTTACAGACTTGATTCAACATATAAATTATGTAAGGAATCATAGGACTCATTAATTCTAGGAATTAATGCATCATCATTAGTAGTATCACACTCTGACAGCGATCTAACAAAACGGATGCAATACCAAAAAGTTTATCCTTAATTTGATATGGTATGTATATCTATTGGTATTTTGGGTGACCAGGTAAAAACCCAGGTTACTGTAAGAAAGAACTGGTGGAAGTATGAAAATATATAAATTTATAATAAAAATTTGAGAGCAGAGGAGGAATATAGAACAATGACAAAGCAAAGAGCATGTAGGAACTTTTCACCAGTGTTCACTTTGATTGTCATTTACTATTATAAACTTAACCCCATGCCTGAGTACTCTCGATTAATGGCTCAGTCCTTATCAGTATATGTCATATGATGGGTATGTCAATTTACACAAATTCTCACTTGCTTTAAACACTAGATTTAGTGAAGTACATCCTTAACTTTAAAAGCAAAACAGAAGCATTCCTTATGGAAGTGACCGTTTATATAGACTCACCTGGTTGTGTGTCTAATGCCTAGAACATGCTAGTCAGGCAAGGACACAAAGATCCTGACTGAAGAGCACTCAAGATACAGTCATAGATTCCAATAATGCTTCCTTATAGACACAGACAAAACCTAATCGTCTTTACAGACAGGGATAACTGCCCTAGAAGTGAAAGGAGGAGCAAAAGGAGGAGCGAAAGCTTAAACTTTCACAGCTTATAAAGTTTTATACTACTGTTGGCAAGGGTAAAAGTACACTTGGAAGTCTTACAGAGGTGTTTCACTAATTAAAGCTTAAACATCTCTTTAAAAACCAGTTAGAAACCTATGAAATTCCTCCCCGTGTAAGACTTCAGTGATGCAATAGCATCCTGAATACCTTGCCATACACTGCAGTCCATTGACTTTTGTCTTGCAGGTCTACTGGGGGAGAGGAAGCTTGGAACTGTGGAGGGGCTGCTGCTCAGCACATACTCAGTAACAGCTCAATAAGGGGCTGCCCCTGTCAAGGCAAGATTTAATCAACAGTGTTTGAAATGTAGTCCAGACTGCTGTGCTAGCAGAATTCATCCAAACATCTCGCAGGGAGGAAGCAGACCATGACAAATATTTCTTTTTGCTGGCACTATACATGGAGATGAACAGCTGATACAGTGCAGTACAAACCTGCCTACTATTTTCAGCAGGAGCAGAGGGGCAGTTATTCTTTGAGCTGTATGACCTCCCTGACAGCAGAAGCTGTTGAACTGACTTGCTCTGTGCTGCTGCTTGGCATAACTCTGGAGTCTATAAAGCCGGCTTTCCAGTTCCATGAAAGCTGGCATTCTCTCTAGGCTGAAGGGTGTAACTGTTATGGATTCTATGAACTGACTACATGCCTTTCATAGCACAGAACATTAATGGCAAACTGTTTGCCATCAAAGTGTAATAAAGTGTGAAAATGCACTAAACATGAATGTAAGGTAAATACTGATGGAGAAGATGCTGTGGAGGACGTTAAAATGACACAAAACCACGTCCATGAGGCACACATAGTCTTCATGCAATGGTGGGTGATGAACCAGCCCTTCAGCTGCAGCACTTCTGCTCCCATAAGCCTCTTGCTCCAGAAAGAGCATGCATGGCACTGACAGATGCAGATCACTCCTCACTGTTTAAATCTACCTTATGTTAAGACATGAATTCCCTCACAGCCTGCTTATGAGACTGGTCTGCTTACAGTAGCCTTTGTGGAAAGCCCTTTCAGAAGGGTGCTCTATGAGCAACCATGATTCTTCACATAGCTCAGACAGCAAGCAAGTGCAATGAAGGAGCTACTGATATAAAAATGCAAAGTGTACTGGGACGTGCAACGGCAATAAAAACTTCTACTCACTGAATCACAGTAAGTGATAACAGAAGGAATACCAACAATAATGATAATAATAGGAAACAAAAGAAATGAAAGCACAGAAAACACACGTGACGCACAATACAATTGCTCACCACCCACTGACCGATACCCAGCCTGACCCACGCAGTGACCAGTCCCTTCCAGGTAACTCCCCCCAGTTTATATAATGGGCATGATCTGCTGTGGTATGGAATACCCCTTTGGCTCTGTTCTCTCACGGCTTCTCATGCCTCTCCTTACTGGCAGAGCATGAGAGACTGAAAAGTCCTTGATCAAGGTAAGCTCTACTGCACAACAACTAAAACATCGGTGTGCTATCAGCTTTATTCCCAGACTAAAGCTGAAACACAGCACTGCACCAGCTACTAAGAAGAAAAATAACTGTTCCAGCTGAAACCAGGACAATAAGACACACAGAGGAAGAGAAGTACCTCAGAAATTTACATCCATACGTGCCTTCCTAAATTTAAAGCCAGCATTTCAGTACCTTACTGACAAATACACATCTTGTTAACAAACTACCTGATGTAAATAGCATCACTGAGGTTACGATCTCACTATTCGCAACCTAGTGGACTGCAACCACTTATTGTCAGCAGGCATAAATACAGCAGCTCAGGTCCTCACTGATCACCTTTCCTCGCTGAGGGTTTATATACTTCCCTTCAGAACACAATGTGAAAAAATAAAACTCCTGGAAGTAAAGATGGCAACACAGGACTGGTCAAGAACATATTCTGAGGTATTTCAGATCAGTAAAAGTGCCTATGAATTTGAGACTTGTTTGACTTCAGTAAAGGCATGTCTTGCACATTAGAGTACATTCTGAGCTTTAAAATGTCAGTCTCTCACTGCATTATATTTATAGTCTGGCAAATTTGTATTCTGCTCTTCCAAGTATAACTAAATCCTGCAGCTTAAAAATCTGCAAGGCTGCTGAGTTCTGAAGGACAGCTTTATAAGGGTCACAGTTATCTTTAACATGGACAGGCTACTTACAATGAAAGATAATATTAGTACAGTCAGAGCTCTACTATCTTCAGACATACCCTTCCACAAAATGTCATAGGATTTCTTCAAGCTTTCTATAACTCCACCTATTCTTACATATGTCTAAATTTTATTAACAATGCTCTCGCTTGAAACACATCTAGACTAGGGGTTGCATTCATCATTACTCCTATTCAAACTAGTGGTGAGAAAGCTATGTCACTGTATCTCAACGATCTTGCCCTGTTCTTTCATTTTGAAAGCCACAGGCTGATTTTAGGCTAAGCAGGCCCAATAGTCCCTGGTATTGTCAGCCCAACAACTTTTGCAGCTTTAAGACCGAATAGAAGTCATGCTGCCTGAGCCACTTGCTCATCACCAGCGAACATTTTATTTCCCAGTCAGTTTCCTCTGTTCAGACATCACTCATTTCCCATAACTCACGTTACCCAAACTAAAGGTTGCTGGGAGGTTTCCTCTCTAAGTCATTTAAAAAGGAAGCCTAAATTTCTGTGTGGTTAGGTGAGCTTTACCCAGTCTATGTGTTCAGTGCTACTATCATCCAGCTGGTATCTATTAAACACACACAGTGGATCATTGCTCAGTGGAGACAGCACCAGATCTCCCACCCCCAAACTCCCCACAGGAGGAAAAAAGGGAGAGGGGGAGGTTTGTGTAAAGGGACAGGAAATCTCTGTTATCAATAGACAACATCCTGTTAACTTCACTCACATGAGTCTATGTGATACATACACTCAGTAAGTGTTAAACTGAAACCAGAGCCTATAAAAAAAGAAGTCTTCTATCTGATGCCAGCTGCTACAACATTAAAATAGATAATATTTGGAGGACAGTTATTTATATATAGCTGTGACTGCTCCCTGTACGAACCAAAATACAAGGCAGGCAATGGGACTTCCCCCTAATGTGGGAGGAAAACAATTTTTTGGAGTTTTTTTTTGCCCTTTCCTTTTTTCTTTCCCCCCCTTTTAGTCCTCAAGCAACTGACTGCAGTTGGCCCTGCTTCAGCAGAGGGGCTGAACCAGATGATCTCTGGAGGTCCCTTCTCAAACATTCTGTGATTCCCGATTATCTCAGCCCTAAGATCAGCATGTTCACTGGAAATGCAAGCCTGACAAGACGTAAAATTAAAGAGTTGACTCTCCAATACTAACAACAATTGCTTTTTCAGAAAGAGACTGAATTTCCATTATAGAAAGGTAACTAAATGACTATCAACTCAAAAAGGAGTCAAATATTAGTAAGATTCCTATGAGACTCAATTCATGAGCTGCGTGAATCAAAGTTTGAAACTAGTTCCTGTGTATCCCCCACTCTGCCCCAAAATACTATCTGTTTAGGCTCCACAGTCCATCTGGGAGCATTTCTACACTGAAAATGAAGACATTCATAAGGAGAGGCCCTCCCTGTGTCAGCAACAACAGCCAGCACAGGGATAGCCATTTCTTAGGGCAGTATCGTTTTTGAGAACAGCATCTCTTCGCTCAGTATTGCTGAGGACAAAACTCAGTGTGACCTTTGGAAATAAAAATTACACTGTAAAAAAAAAGCTTTAAAAAATCAAAACCTCTTCAATTTAGTTTTACAACCTTCACTCCGCCTCCATAGATATTTGAATACTTATATCTAAGAGCAGTAGTAGAGACATAGGTTTAATCCTGAATGAGTCATTAACGCCTACTGCTCAACTTGGCGCCTTTTCCACATGCTGTCACAAAAATTGTTTCTTGCCTCTACTACATATAATTAACCCCAAAATGCTCTATTTCCAATTACTGTAGCAGATACTAAGTTTATTCTCCTGTTTTCAAACAGTTAAAAACCAAATGCTTACAATTGATTAAATCCACTAGATCTGTTCAAGAAAAAATCATAAAAATCTAACTTTTGGTGGAAATTTAGTTATGAATTTAGTTCTTCTATTATACATTATATCCACTATGTGTATGCATGATGCCAGGTAATCTCTAAAAGGGTTCTTAATTCATCTTGGCAACCACCTACATGAGAAACAAATCTGTCCCAGTAACTCTATGTTTAATGTGCTAGTTCCTCCAGGAAAGACTGTCCTGGTCTTTACAGCAAATCCCTAGATCAGGAACGGGTTCAATAAAAATCAAGTGTCTTCTGTGTATCTTCCCCTTATCAACATACGGAAGCAGCAAAAAACTTTAACATGATACTGTAATACAGAAATCGAAGCAGGAGTCTGAAGATCTGGAGACACTGTTCCATGCACTGCAATGAACAAGCTATATAATCCTAGAAAAACTACCTTCACACCTCTCTATCTCAATTTCTAAAATTTCTAGTTGAAAAAAACACCAAAAAGCCTTAAATTTAAGAATTAAATACTGTATAAAAGCTAGAAATATGGTCAAAATACTGCTTCTACTTATTTCACACACAATACTAAAGGTGGACCTTTGTGCAATATATATCAGCTACTAGGGGCTTAGGAGAGGAATCAAATGCCTCAGAATCCTTGTCTACATGTTGGACACTAATAGATATGGTCATGTATCAACTTTCAGAAATATAATGCAACATTTAAAAATACTATTTAAAAATAAGTCTGCACGTGCATTTATCGTCAAGTTTTAGACAGCGACAACACATACGTAACTTTGATACGCATGAACTGATCCTTCACTAAACTTATTAAAACAGTTACACCAAGCTTAAATGGGAGTTTGAGGTTTTTTAAAAGAACCCAACCAAATAAGCACCAAAAACCCCTCCTTAAGCCTAGAAAACTATTTTGCCAGTTCAAATCTTAAAATTTAGAGCAACTGCATCTCCAAAAGCAAGCTAAGTTACATAAACCAAGAACCATAGAATGCAGCTGTCATGTATATCTGTGTTAGCTGAGGTGGTTTCCCCACACCCTTCAATCCAAACCAGTTAAGTGAGGAAAAAATCAAAAGCTCCATTTCTTTCATTCTTAATATGACCTCTCAGTCAATACTACAGATGGGGTAAAACTTTGCTAATTCAAATACATTGGGATAATGCCATCTTTCACAGAATCATTAATGCTGGAAGGGACTTCTGGAGATCATCTGGTCCAACACCCCTGCCAAGACAGGGCCACCTAGAATGTCTCCAGAGAGGAAGACTCCACAAACTCCCTGGGCAGCCTGTTTCAGTGCTCTGCAAAAGCATGCGTTGCCAAGTTGTGATGCATATACTCTTCAGGTATGTTACCGAGGCCATCTTTGCCCTGAAAACAAGCCTGTTTTATCCTGTAAACCAGAAAATGCACTGATTTTCAAAAGCATGCCCTAACAACAGTCTTTGGATGGAATGGTGGCAGGAGCAGCAGAGGCAGCAGCTCTGACAGGCAGAAGCTTACTGTTCAGAAGATACCTGGACAACTATTGTCCAGTATTCCCCTTAAAACCTGTGATGTGGGATGCAGAAAATGAAAGTGAAGCAGTACAGTGATGCTACTTCATTTAAGTTAAAAAGAGAACACGTGAGAAATCAGAACTGTAGTCATGGGTACATTAGATTTGAATGGACATTCAGCCGTCCAATAAATCTTATTTAGTTCTTCACTCTGTGGAACACTCAAACCTTTCAACTGGCTTTGACTTAACAGAGGGAATAAACTTAGTTCATTTGCCGATTTACCCACAAATTACAACTTAAATAGATACCATAAGCCAAATGGAATAAAATTAAATTACACATACTGAAACACTCCTCAGAGAGATACTGAATGTGAAGGTTGATTTTTTCAGTAACAAAACACTGAGGTCACATATAGCAAGGGGAAATTGAGACATGTCCAGTCACACACACAGCATTTTGTGTTCTCCTTGTGAACTCTGGTCATAAATTTGATAAAGTATTCTAAGTGACTGAGCCTCTATCCATAAAAAGAGATTCAGGGAGAAGGGAGTCTAACGCATTACTTGCTTTTATACAAACTAAAGAACTCGTCATGGGATACTAAATATATAACCTTAAAACAGAAAACAGAATAATGCTGCTCCATGTTTACTGGTTTTGCCAGAAAGTCAAAGGCCACCAGATTCAAGTGTGGAGCAGTCAGTATTTCATATACTTTTCCCCTCCTTCACTCTTTCCCTGCAAGCTTTTATGCTCTGAAACTCTGACCATACTTCACACCTTCTAAAACTCAACAAAGCAGCACAAAGCCAAATGCAATATATCCCAAGTCTGCACCAAATTCAGTCCGTTTACTTACAGAGAGGTAGAACTAAGCTCGTCTTTTTTTAGCACTCATCTCCATGACATTGCTTTGTCCCACACTTTACAAATAGACTTTCAAATCAATTTGCAGCTTTAATATCTTATTATTATTTTGTTAGGACCAGAACAGTGAGAAAAGGTTTCTGCTATTTAATCTGGAAAGCACAAATTTAGGCTGCATCAAGTCGTTATCCTCTAGTGGTTCAGCTGCAGATTTCTCCAAGCAAATTATACTAGACAGGGCAAATATTGAACTCAGAAGTAAAGCAGAACTCCCAGCACTATCAAGTGTCTAAGTTAAAAAAGCTAAAGGGCAGTTGTTTAAAAATAAAACTCTCTGAACACAAAAATCTAACAACCCTTTGTAACACCACTTGGAAGAGGGCAAGTACCGTGCAAATAAAACTGCCACTCACATTAGCATCATCAAAAAGAACATCAAAAAGCTTTCTGTGAAGGTCTGGTGAACACTTGCTAGACTAGCAAAATAGAAAAGTACTCTAATTATTTAAAGATGAAAGAATATCTATGTAAACGCGTGTGATTGTTTGAATAGCCCCTGACAGGACAGCATTAGTACTACCTATTTCTCTACACTATAACTTAAAAGGTATGTAAAATCTCAACTGCCAGTGTAAAACTACGCTATAACATTGCCATCACAGATGGCTGTATTTGCTGACTACATTATTTTTCCTCCCCAGGGACCATACATTTATCTTAAATTTACAGAGGTATCAAGCCTTGTAGAAGAACAAACCCTGAGGACGTTTTAGCAACAGTGTGGTAGGGAGGGAAGGCTAATCATGAACATGAGGGAGAACTATTAGCATGGAAGCTCCAGGGCATTTAGGACTCGTACAGAAATGAAAGTAGTACCACAATAAGAAATATGACTAATCCAAAGCTACCTGAACACCCTTTTTTTTGTAATCATGACAAGTATGATGTATTTTACCATGCAGGTAGTTACACTTGAATGGAGTATGCTGTCATAAAGAAAAAAGTACTTTTGTAATATAAATCCAGAAAAGGTATGGTCTTCATGAAAAACGCCAGAAGGATACACAAACCCGGTACATTACCAACTACAATTTATTAAGCAGAATCAAATCTATATGGCATGTAAATAACCCACAAACACCCAGAATCTTTTCAAGCACTCAGATTTGCATATGCATCCATCACTGTTCCAATACTATCAAATGGTAACTTAAAAAAAACTGAAGGAGGTTACTACAAGTTGCTTCCATCCTTGATGTGGAGTATTCAGAAGAAACATGTAAATATGAGCACAGGCATGAGACATAGGAATTTAGTCAGACATCAGTGCAGTACTATGCTAAAAAGATAGAAACACAAACATGAATAACTTCAGTAGGCAACAGTCACAAGAACAAGCACAAGGCCACTTTATTTTACTAAGTATCTCTTACAATCCTTCAAAACCAGTGGCATCCACTATAGCTTCATTTCAATTCATGATGAGGAACTGCTTCAGAGTTTAAAAAGTAAGAAGACACCATGCCTCTAGAGATCTTCCACTCCATTTGCAATATGGTACTTTATGGTATGTTCACCTGGCAAAAACTCACACTTGAGAACTACGATGGTTGACACCACGTGTAAAGTTCCAACACAGAGACAACTTTCATACACAGGCTAAACCAAAGCTCTTAAAATAGGGAATTATTCTGGAAATGCTGACACATCTTTAACACTGTGAGTGGGCGCCAATATAATACACACATTGTGTACACATATGTTGCTGTCTTCCTGGGAAGCTTAACTGAAAGCCCACATGGTTGATGTGGGACAGCAGGAATGCCTCTTTGAAAGCACTCATCCTGCTTATTCATAATACCTCAAATGAAACCCAAGGCATATGGTAAAATTATGCTGGTTCACAAAACAGCACTTATGACAGTGAACAATCCTTCCAAATCAAAACTACCCTTAACTTCAGCAAGAAAACCCTACCTTGTTGACAGAACTTAGACAAAATATTAAATGTTTAAATAAAAACAAATCTTGAAAGCTAGAATTTGAAGTAATCACCACAGTTTAATAAATTGAGCTGCATCCATTACAAAGAGACATATTTCAGTTGTCTTTTTTTGCTAAAGCATACACCCACAATAAAGGGTCAGACTCCCCAAAGAATAATGAAACAATAGATGGACCATCTGCTGCAAATTGAAAATCCAGGAACAGAGTATATGCGAGTTGTACTAAAATCACCATTACCTTTCCATTTCCTTTCACACCAGATTCTTGTCTTTGCTAAGCTTTTAAAAACAAGAACAAACAAAAAAGCTGTCACACAGGAAAGCTGTAGGAGCTTCCAGGCATAAATGTACAGGGTAAAGTGTGACATGACATGTCCTTTGAGAAATCTTATTCCTCCTGGCAATTCTAATCTATACACAAGATTCCACTGCCAAATATTCTGCCTCCTGTTCATACAGCAAATGGCTGGCATTTATGGAACTCGTGTTCCACAAGGGTACAGAAGGATGTGACAGGTATCTTAAATACCACCTCCATGGATATCCATAACTTAATGTCTTCACAGCTGTCAGCTAATTTCACTGTAAGGCTTACTTGTCATTGTCACCCCCAGCTTATTTATGCACATCAAGCTTAAGGCAGTCAGAACTCCTCAGCAGTCTTCAAGCAAGTGTGAACCAGTAATTGCCCAAGGAAAAGATTGCCTTGGAAAGACTTCCTGCAGAGCAGAGGATTACCTGAAAAAGCAGCACAAGTAAACAGAGGAATGGTACATTTACACTTCTTTTTCCTGACAGCTGTTCACAAACTCAGCCTCAAACTGCTGCAGCAGATAGGATTCTTTTGTTCCATTATATATGAAGGATTTAACCACTAGAAACTTTTACCATGTTATGATAGATACTAGAAGGGTGCTGACTTTTTTTACTTCGTTTTTATTGAGTAAACGTAAGAGAGTTCATTTATCTAATATTTTAGAGACTCCTTTTTTCAGTAGCTGCCACCTTTTCGGTAGCTGGGTGGGTTGGGCTTAGAGGTTTCAAGATAGTGCTTATGTCAGAACACCTTTCAGTCATCCACTCTAAGAACAAACTGCATTCCCAGAAATCATAGATTTAATAAAGGACTGAGTTTTCAAACAAATATCCAGATATCCTCTAAATCCATTCAAAATTCATTTTAATATTCTAACAAACTATGAGTATCTTTTATGTTGCCCATTACAATTTAGCATTAGTAACGCTAAATTCATACGACACAAACAAATGAAAACTCTTAAAAAACACTTAGCCCTTTCAGAAGAGCACTTTGTATGGACACTTCCTTTAAGCCACTAAAAAACCCGTCCATGGTGTTCAAAATGTCTCTTCCTGGCATGTTCCTTCATTAAAGATCATTTCAAAGTGACTGTCAGGATCCACGATCCTCACCTTCACAGCTTCCCTACCCCGTTTTTTTCCTCCATCCCAATGGAAGCAGAAAAAGGAGACAAACAACTCTTCCTCAGTGACACTTAAGACAATTTCATATGGGAAGGTTCCTTTTAGACAATCATCTGTCAGACAGACAGGCGTGTAGATAATGAAACCACATATGCACAGACTGAAGAGCAGCTGCGTACCAACTGGGTCACCAGTGATCCATACTACTGAACACCTCCCAGATGAGCACTGTCTTTTTACATTACTGAGCTCTGTAAGCGATCTGAGGCCCATTCCTCATAGGGCATTAATTATGGGGATTACCAGTAAAAGGAAACACATGAACAGGATGTTACATACTTTTTACTTGCTTTGAATCTTTGTCTATTTGCTACAGCTATGAATTAAGGAATAAGAAGGAGATGCAGAGTTCTGAACAACATTATACAATATAGTCTTCCAAGCCTAGGATCCTAAAGAAGCTCATTTAAAAAGCATACAGGGAGAGAAGACTTCAGCCTGCTGACATATGACTTCCTCAGCTAGACAAAACAAATTGACTATATATGCCATTTTCTGTATTTTCCCAATTGCAGCACAGAACATGTATCATTAAGTTGTAAAAACACTGAAGCATCGGCCACTGGGAACGAGCTGTCAGTAAGACACAGTTATGAAGTGATTAAAAATTCATATGAATTTAGAACATACACAAGCTTTTCTCAACGCTCCTATCATCCACCATTACTCTGCTTCTTCCCTGTTCATTTTGTCATCCTATATTGCCTTCTAAAGTGAAGCAGAACAAGGTAAAAAACCCGATGTGTCAGTATAGACACTGCCTCAGTCATACTATATAACCCTAGAGGCAGAACTGTCATTAGGTTTATCACAAAGGCAATGAATATATAAACACATGTAAAGTCTGCAAGACTGATTCACCTAGCTGTGCTTTTTGAGAGCTTGCACACCTACACAGATATAAATGTTACAGCATCTTAATTTGACAACATCTTCATATGCACTTTCTACAGGTATAAATGATTATGCAAAGTGCAACAAGGAAAAGATGAGACCGTGTATTTCCTTTCACAACAAGCTGAACTCTGCTCAGATGTGACTGTCAACATCACATTACTTATAAGAAAAAGTCTGAAAGAGACCTTGCATTATCATACAAAATGCTGCCCAGTTTTATAAGAGTTAAATGTAGAAAACAAATGAAGAGCACCCTTACTCTACCAAAGTAGATATGAATCAAGGATCTAAATCAATTATAAGACTTTACAAACCATTGTTCCTTCATTTAGGATTTTCTGTGGTTTTAAACACCTTGTCCTCCTCTGCAATCTTAATAAACACTTGCTTTTCAGTTATTCTGGTACCAATACTTCCTTTGTTCTCATTTGGTAATACCCTTCCCCAAGCAGTGAAGATGATCAAAAACACCTAACAAAATTATAGATCACTTTGCAACAGCAGTCACTGCCTGTTTGCATTAATGTTGGAAACAAGCCACCATAACCATTTGTAACCTCCACATGTTCTCACATGCCCTTTGCAACAAGACTCTTTGTTTGACAGGTGTGTTTGTATAACATTCCTTGTTTAATTCCAAGGTCCTGCACGTGGGTCAGGGCAATTCCAAGCACCAATACAGACTGGGCAGAGAATGGGTTGAGAGCAGCCCTCAGAAGGACCTGGGGGTGTTGGCTGACAAGAAGCTCAACATGAGCCTGCAGTGTGCACTCACAGACCAAAAGCCAACCGATTGCTGGCCCTCATCAAAAGGAGCACAGCCAGCAGGTTGACGGAGGGGATTCTCCCCTTCCACTCTGCCCATGTGAGACCCAATCCGGAGCACTGCTTCCAGCTCAGGGGCTCCCAACATGAGAAAGATGTGGCCCTGTTAGAGTGAGTCCAGAGGAGGGTCACACAGACGATGAAAGGGCTGGAGCACCTCTCCTCTATGAACACAGGCCAAAACTATCTTAACCTATCCAAATAAAATCATCCTGAATTAACAATTTACACTTCCCCATCCTTCTCTTGATCAACAAATCTCCTCTGTCTGGAGACACAAACAAGTTACAAGGCTTAGCTAAGTTATAAACTTCCTAACTTCCTGTAAACAAACCAGCAAGTTGTAGTATAAGATGAGCTAATTCAAAGTGGGGTAGGCTACTTCTCACTTAACACAGGACAGGAGTACTGTTACTGCGTTGGAGCTGACATAACTGAAATCCATCCTGTTGCTTACCCTTGTAACGTCATAGCAAGCTTGTACTTCTGAGAATAAAGAGGGAATAGGCTAGGAACTTCAACAGTAGAAAGGTCTCTACCAACAATGCTGTGTACTTTTCATGTGCCAGTTCAGGACTTGATTCAAGAACCATTAACTAATCTCAGCTGTCAACACAGACTTAAGGCAGAGAAATGGAATACATTATAAATCCACTAATTAACATGAACAGTAACAAAGATCCACCTGGTTTGTCACTTGAACCACAGGTATAAGACCTCTCTAGAAGACATATAGTACGTAAGAATTCCAGACTATCAATACGCTAAATCAAGCTGTAAGTCTAGAAACGTGCGATTTGAATCAAAACACCAAATGGTCAGATATGCAAGAGAATTTAGCAAGACTTTCTGTACAGGAACAGGACTGGTTTTGTGATCCCTTTGAGAGGCTTCCTTGACTCTGACTTTCCCTACATACACACCTCTTTACACATCAAGCCCCAAACCACCTCAGCTCTTGCAATCTTCATCTGTTTTGCCCATTGTTAAAGAAATATCCATTCCTCACGCTGTCTTCCTCTTCCACTTCTGCAACGCCACTTAAACACACGCAGCCAACCAATTCTGGCTGAACCAAGCAGCATTTAACTGATCATTAAAAATAAACATAAACCCTGGGTTTACACTGTCCTCTTCTCCGCACACAAAGAGCACATAGCATAAGGCAGAGAATACTGAAACCGACAATGAACAAGTTCCATCTCAAGACATATTCTTCCACAGACACAATTTACAGGCAAGCACAGGAAAACTCTCACATTTGTCTCCATTACTAAGAAACAGTTGTGTTAGCCCTGAAGATGTCCAGCATCTTGAATGAATCCAAATGTACACTCCGCACTGCTACTTTACTCCTTCTCTAGTCTTATTACTGTAACTTAAGTGCTTGGTTTCTACACCTGGCTAACATATTTGTTTGAAAAAACTACCAGCCTACACAGTTTTGATTTTTTTTCTGGATGCATAATTTTGGAATGCAGCAAGAAAAAAGGAAGTTTGGACTTCACAGAAATGATGTTTTCCAGCTTTAGTCCACTTCCCAATAAACAACAAAGGGGACGGGAAAAAAAGAACCACAACCAAAATCCCAGACCCTCAAAGACATGGAAGGACTTTTAAGAAAAGCAGATGTACCTGAATCTGAAAACTTAATAAGCCTGTATTAGCAACCTTTAAAAAGTAAAATTTGTGACCCAAAAAAAACCAGCTTTAAAATCCTTCATATGCAGAAAAACTGAAGCGCAGCCTAAATCTAGCACAAATTTACCCAATTTATTAAACATCATCTCTTACTTCACTCAGCAAGAGGACTATGGGAGGACATAATTTGACACCAGACACCATACCCTGAAGGTAGATGCAATTCATAAACAATAAACAAGCTTGCTAGCTGTTATTTTCTCTGCTTAGCAGTACTCATCCCACAGAGTACAGAATGAAAGCACCAACTACTCTTAAACATCATGTGTGTTTGACATGGAACCCAGAGAGGCAACACCATCACAGTATAAACTTTTGTTTGTTGTATTTCTACATAATCTGACTTATCTTGTTTCATCCACAGGATCTTTGGAAATTAAAATTCGTGATAAATTCTTCACAATAATTTTTGTGTCATCATCAGGTGAATAAAATCACTTATATTTTGGCACTGGTTCCTAAATGTGCCATCACTACAAAAGTTAAAGATTATTCAATAACTGTAATAAGGTTATAAGTATACCAATCAAATACACAGACAGAATGCTTTCAAACGCAGCCTGAAAAAAAGGAAAGTTTCTCCTTTTCATGATGACTTTTTATCCAGAAACCAGAGAGATACTAACACAGAACAGAAATATAAGACTGAAAACCACAGATAGGGGCCAGGTGTCAACATGAAAGGTTTTTGGTTTGCTTTTTCTGAAAATTGACTACACATCAATTTGACTTTCATTTTAGAACCATCGTCAAAAGCATTTATTTAAGCAATTTGCATCATAACCCTAAATAATGTACTCAGGTTAACACAGATGTGTTTGGAAGCAACAAAGCTAAAAATATTTAACATCTTCTTTTACTAACTTACTAAGAATTAACATGATTATATATGTTGAAGCACTGCCAAGCGATCACCTAGGCATAGGGCTGAGCAAACAAATACTCTTTCATTGAACTTTAAACTAGGATACACGTACAGATAAAAACATCACTAGTAGATGAAGGATGGTGCACTGAAGTTCAAAGATGTAGACTTCAACTTATAATGGCATGATACATGAAGTGCTGAAACAATGCTTACTCTTTTGTTTGGTTGTTTAAGCACTTTGACATACAGTCAAAATGCAGATTCTGTAGGAAACACAACAGTTTTAGCACAGCAGAAACATTTCTATTGTACTCCTTTCCTCAAGCTTCGAAATCCATCTGACAGGCAAAATAAGAGTTGTCACCTTCTGAAATACCAATTTAGAGAGCCTGAAGTAGTTACTGTGATTCAGTGCACTTCATTACTACGTTTTAAAATCCCTCCTCTCCAATCATCTCACAAGAATGGCCCAAATAAGTGACAGTAAATAAGCTAACTGCACCGTCTCTAAAACCAGTTTGCTTCACAAAAGACATCCTTATATCACGACTGTTACCCTTATGCAGGAAATGAAGTGGGTAATTGTAAAGAAAAAAGCAACTCTACCAACTAGATACAGTTACTCAGACAGTTTGAATGACTGTACACAGCATATAGCAGACTGTTTTGAAAAAGTGACACTGAAACTGGCTTTAATTTATTGCTAACTGTAAGCAAAACCATAAGTAAATCTGGGTTTCATACAACATAGGGAAGTCAAAATAAAATCTGTTTACATAATGCAACCGTTTATGTCAAATTTCCCTTACCATAAAAAGCTCTTATTTCCTTTGCAACACAATGACTTGTGCACATACAAGAAATGGGGTAATAAAAAAAGAACCCATAGGCTCAGGGCTGAGTAATTTTTCCAGGGGTTCTGGAAAGAACGCATCTACAGTGAAAACTGTTCCTTTATATGCTTATGAATCCAAGCAGAAGTCTTTACTTATCACTAAAATAATTCAAACAGTGTATTTTGCTCCTCCTAGGCAAATTGCTCCAAGTATATTCACAATTGGACAGTATTTACATACTTAAAAAAAAATTCCTTTGTCATTAGGCAAGCTTCAGATACCCCATCAAGCACAGGAGACTACCAGAATATACTGGATAGCTATAACCATGGCTAAAAAGCTGTAAGGAACATATGTATAAATCAAACATAACAGCAGTGACATTTACAAGAATGTAGGCATTTCATTGCTTCTGCCAACACTTTCACCAGCTGTAAAACTATACTGCAACCCTGCCTCTGAGCTCAGGTGCAGACAGAATGGCAAGGATTCAACCCTCCCTTCGCTTCCTCTCTATCTCCCATCCTTCACTATCTCCTTTAAAAAGAGGAGACTCTGGAAACAGTGCCATATCTTTTATTTTAACAGATTTAAAGCTATACCACACATGATGGAGTTTAATTGCCACAATAATACTGCACCTCTGCTAAAATAAAACTGCAGATTTTGCACAGGTTCTTGAGATATCATTTTTTAAATGTCAGGCAAAATCAAGTATTAAAATCCTCCTCACTCACCACCAAGAGTACACAAAGCAGACGTTAATACCTATTATTAAAACGGAACCACTGCAAACCAGGAATCCATTAGGTTTCTGAAAAGGCTTCTCAGCACCAAACTAACATTATCATCACCTTATGCCAACATCACACAATATCTCAGAAATATGAATATTGCTTTGCTCCATTTCATAGCTTGTATAAGCTGTAAGTCAATATTCATCATGGCTCCCACAGTTCTAAGAACTGGAGTAGGGAGATCAAGCTCAATCCAAGTAACAGTCACTCACTCTCTGCCAGAGGGAAAACTACATATTGTAAGGCGCCGTGAATAAGTAATTACAATGAAATGAATGTTTTATGAAGGAAATGCACTTGGTTTTAAAGGTCACAAAGTGACAGATAAGAGCACACAGTGGAACAAACCCAGCAAATGACTGATTGACCTGCAGGGTCAATGAATCCAAATAATAGATATTTCTGCTCTCTAAATAATTAAAAATGTCAAAACACAATGACTGCAGATAAACAGTGTGAAGAGTGCAGACAAGCCAGACAATCTACTCCATATTCAATATTTCACTTACCTGTCCTGTGACTGCTCCTCATACATTCTTTCCTTTCCTTCTTTGAAGAGTCTTATAGCCCGTTTAGATTTCTTCATGAGGCTGTCGATGTAGATTTTAAAATACTCATTCTCACTGAGCTGTGCGAGTTTCTGGTTGTCATCGTATTTGCTCAGTATAAGTCGTAAATGTTGGTAAGTGTCAGGTAAAATGTCAAGTATGTAAGGTGGGCTGTTCTTCAGCTGAAGCTTCGGGTTTTGGCACAATCTTACCTATAAGTGAAAACAAGAGAATGTGAAAGATATGTTGATACAAAAACTGATCTGATATCTTAAAATTAATAGGTGCAAGCATCTTCTCTATCCTTCAAGCACAAACAAATCCTACTTCATTTATATTGCACAAACCCCCAACATAGTCCCTAATGTCAAAGGACGTAAAATTTAACTTAATTCTTTCACGTCTACAAAAAGCAAATGAGGTTACATAGTTGGGGGGTTTGTAATTAACGTAAGAATGTATTTGCCTCCCTATTATATGCTAAGGAGCATATTATCAAAATACAGTATGCAACTAATACCAAGAACAGTACTTTCATATGGATCTGTTTGCTGCAGGTGAACTTCCCTATGGATGTTGAAAGGTCTATTAAGAACTGACCTTATAAATTACCTTGTCACCTGCTGGCTCTCACTTTATCCAACAATATAACCTCTTAGAACCTATAGGAATTTTAAGTTTGAAAGGTCTACACATATGAAAATGGTCTGAACTATGCCACTGATTTAAAAGATGTTAGCTATGGCACACAGAACTTAAGTCACTCACAAACAAGTATTATAAACCGGGAAACAAAACATTATACACTCAGAGCTTTCCAGTTCATGGCCGTAATAGAAGATAACAACTTAATGGACTTGGAATCACTATGCTTCTAAACAGCACAAAAATTAATTTAGTAATACATATTAAAGAATAAGCTTCAGATGAACTGAAAACCTTTATTTGAATCTACTCTCCACTATAAATGTTTATGGAAGAAGGTGGTGCTGTTTCTGTTTCCTGAACATACACAAAGTTAGAGTAGTTGTCACCTGGCTA
>JANHGB010014435.1:0-12655 GCA_026283785.1 Coracopsis vasa | reverse complement strand
TTTGGGCAACCCATTCCAGTGCCTCACCACCCTTACAGTAAAGAACTTCTTCCTTATATCTAACCTGAACTTCCCCTGTTTACTTTTGAACCCGTAACCCCTTATCCTACCACTTTACTCTGCCTTTCTACATCATTCATTCTGCCCTGAATTTTCCCCCACCTATCCTTAGTCTGCTCATTGCATGGGTCTTTTTTCTCCCTTGCATTGTTACAAATGCCATAGAACTAACAAAAGCCCATTCAATTTTTCTTTGCTATGGTAGAGATTTAAAATCAGAAAAATAAGCTGACAGCAATGGAATGCTTTATTTGAAAGAGAAGACTTCCTCTAAAGTTGAACTGAAGACAAAAAAAAGGAAAAGGAATGGCCATATTTTTCCATGCCTCCTCTTTTGTTCTTAGTACCAGAAATAAACTTTCTCAAGCTCCACTGTGAAAGAGGGCACGAACTGCCTTCTCTTTGCATGTCAAAATCAAAGATCAAAACAAAGCTGGCAATAGGTATACCTACACTAGTATTTGTCTTCACAAACAGTTGCTTTGTATTTAAATTCATCGTTTTCTGAGGAACTGTAGGCTTCTTTTACTTTTTTTCCTGCCTACAGCAATGCCTTGAGCAACTTTCTGTCAGGATGCCCCATGATTAATAACCTATCACAAGCAGACTAAGATAAGGACTGTGCTTGATTCCTCTGCTGATGGAAATGTTTGTAAACATGGCAAAGAAAAGAAAAATCACATTATGATGCTGTCACAAGTAATTAGAGAGCAGGAAAGTTGAACATGGAAACACCCACGTGCCAGGCAAGCACCCATAGGAATGGTTTCCTCTCTTTGCTCAGCCATTTGACAGCAGGAGAGAAAGACTCAAGCTATTTTTCAGTGCTTTCCTTCATGGAGAAATATGAATGTTAATCAGGAGGCTGATAGACAGATCATTAGGCAATGTCTATCAGAGCCCTAATTAGCATACATAACCCAGTAATTCTCTCTTTACAAGAGACACTGCTTACCACATTGTTTTGGGAATCATGCAGCAGGGAGACCTGATAGATATTTTCAGTCTTCTTTCAATCAGACGAGCTCTGATTTAATTTCTACATATTCTAATGGCTTTAGTTTCATCAGCCAGAGTCCTGCCTCTGGCAACTCACTGCTTTTGCACAGAGGTCTTCCTGCTCACCGGGGAGCAGTGTGGAGCCCTCTGGGACTGCATCCACAGGAGCAGTGGCAGTGGGCATCCGCACTCTCCTCACCTCCACAGGCTGCTTCTCACAAGCTGACCCCATCTGCCCCAGATTTGCACCTCTTCACACATTTTGAACCTTGTCCAGCTTTTCACTTCCTATGTGAAGGTTTTACCCTTTTTGCACTCTGACACAGAGAATTCTCTTGTCTCAGCCTTTCTTTTCTTCTTGATGTCCTGACTGAAAATCCAACATAGCCATGTTTTAGAGAAGTGCTAACCCTTTAATATAAACTTCATCCTGGAAAGGGTAATTTTGGTGGATTGGCAAAGTGTAGCTTTGCTGTTGGGGATTACTTCTGAACTGCTCAACAACGTGAAGAGTTCAACTTCAGGCTGCAGTCAGGACCCAGCCCTCAGAAAATTAGAGAAGATGAAAGATTGAACCTCTGCTCACTCAAAAGTGCTTCGTCTTTCATTTTGGTTTCTGTTATACATTCAGTATGACACTCCTCAGCAGTTTCACACTTAGCTTACTCTGCCAGATTTACTAAGACAAGCCGGAATACAGAGCTAACTACTGCCTACAGAAATAATGAGGCTTTTTCTACAGTCTCTTTTACAAACACACACTGCTTGCAAGCACAAAATGGTCCACCATTTAAGGCTCCACATACTTCTAGAGAATTTCATCACTGACAGAGCACCTAATTACTATTTTCTTAATTGTTTTTGTTCCTAGCATGCTGTAGTGTTTGGGGACGTCACTGTGAAGGATCTCCAGGATCTCTGTTTTAGTCATTCTGCCTCCTAACATTCAGGCACACAATCTTTGTAGCACCTACATTTTTCCCAAGAAACTACATCCTCAAAGGACTCCAAAATACCAGAATGTTCATATGTTGCCCTCTTACCATAGTGGGCACTCTGAGTTAGAGGCCTCCTTCTCTACATACAGTTCTTAAACCAGAGAAGGTATCGTCTCTAGGACACTTCATTATTAAGATCAAATTCAAGTTCAGCGATTGACAGTGAAGTTGTCTCTACCCTGCAGGCAACATTTGCAGGTCACTGAGGAATTTGCTGATAACTTGCTGCATCAGCAGCACAAACCACAATTCAAGCTCCAAAGTTCACATGGAAGCTGGATAAATGATCGTTTCTTCTGCCATACTGAGACAATGCTGCTGCAGCTACATAACAGTAGTAACTGCTGAAGCTAGTGAAGAGGTAGCCCCACTGTGTGTCTGAAGGAGCATTTGTAGAATCTTAGAACACGTTAGGTTGGAAAGGACCTCAAAAAATTATCTCATTCAGCCTTTAGTGGAAAAGGGAGCCCAGATGAGATTATCTAGGCCCTGTTCAGTCTTGTCTTGAAAACCTCCAGGTGAGGGCTCTACCATGATTCAGGCTGTTTCAACAGTTTAGTCACACTAAACATCAATGAGCAATATTTTGAGTTCACCTATTTATTAAATGCGTATCTCCAATCTTTCTGACAAAAAAAAATGTCTCAAAAGTGTTCTTAAAAAGCCCTCTTGAAAGGCCCTACTCACTTTTCAGTGGGATCCTGTTGCAAATGTCATTCTTCAACTAAAAGCTGTATGATAACATGTGTACTGCAAGAGACTGCCGAAGGTGATTCAGTTTCAGTGTTTCCTGACTCTTACACAGCCTTTTCACAATGTTAGTGCTCTCAGCATAATTTGATGTGGCATTTCAAAACAGCTTACACATAATTAGGAGCAGAAGTATAAATCCTAGAGGTAAAAGCATAATTATCTGAGGAGCCATATTTTGAGGCAGTATCATGTACAACCTCTCCAATAAACTTCTGAATGGGGGATAATGTAAAGCAGAAAACTTCCTTTAAACACTGTCTCATGTCAGTCTGAGAGTAGGACTCCACAAAGCTTCTTCACAGGGACTCAAGCCAACATATAGAATCACAGAATCATTTAGGTTGGAAAAGACGTTTAGGATCATCAAGTCCAATCGTAACCTTAACACTGCCAAGTCAACCACTAAGTACCACATCTACACATCTTTTAAATCCCTCCAGGGATGGTGACTAAACCACCTCCCTGGGCAGCCTGTTCCAGTGCTTGATAACCCTTTCAGTGAAGAAAGTTTTCCTGATATCCAGTCTAAATCTCCACTGGTGCAACTTGAGGCTGTTTACTCTTGTACTATCACTTGTTACTTGGGAAAGTTCTTCTTCCCCATTTCCCTCCTTTACTCTTTCCAATCCTTTCATTTCCCCAACTGGTCTCCAGCCCTGTCTCTTCTCACCTCTCAGTCTCAGGTATCAGACTGGCCTGACCCCACCATCACAGCACCTTTGGAAGAGACTTTACAGAAATGCCTCCCGGCAGGAGATGGGAAATCAGCAAGAACATGAAGGAGGCAACTTCAGATCTAGAAGCCCTTGAACCTGTTTTGCTCCCACTAGAGTTAGTCATGATTAAGCCAGAGGGCATCAGCCAGTACTACATCATGCTCCGTCATGTTCAATTAACAGAAAAAATACCATGATATGGAACGATATTATTTATGCCTTCTAAAGGTGACTCTTCTCTGCAGACTTCCTGCTGGTCTTCATGTTGCAACACTAACCTTGGGCTCTTCGTGTTGGACAGTGCTACATACATCTAAGTGTTCTTAGTGTTCACCTAAGGTGTATCAGCTAGAGAACACTTAGATGTGTTCATCAGTTCACCTAGTTTCATCAGCTTAGGTTATGAATACAAACATGATATATACTTCAATTCATATTACTGTCTAATTTTAAGCCATATTAGAAGTTACATTGAGATTTTACATGTTCTACACCCAGCAGGCTCTACCCATACTCCACAGAGTGGCATGCAAGTGAGGGAAGAAGTGAGGACACAACTTTTCCCTCACTATGTTAAAAGTCAAAAAGTCAGCCAAGCTAAGCCAGCCTTATTTTATATTCAGCATGCAAGCAATATGTTATTCCCTTATCAAAAAGTTGCTCTTCACAAGAGTAAGCATAGTCAGATGGGCTTTAGTAACAGTGCAATGTTCTGATAGATCAGGTACACATGAAAAGGTGGACTATGTTGAATTTATCAAAAGTATAATTACAATGTTTGCAGCCAGTCAGATTTGTAGTTCACTTATAAAAATCATCTTTTCAGGTATGTTAATTACTGTAAAACTTAGAATAGAAATATGTCTAACAATGCTTTCCTAATAAGCTGGAACTATGTTTTTTTCCTTTAATGTTTTAATCTCTAATTCTAAATTCTGAACGGAATTCTTTACATCTTTTTTTTCTTAAAAGAAAAAAGAACCTAATTGAAGTAACTTAGTTCTAGTCAACTTCTCTGGATGAGGGTATGAAAAACAAACATGTTTCTTCTAAACAATGGAGTACCACACTTATATCTAATCCTGCTCTTGTCTGCGCTAACATAAATCAGGACAATAACTAAAGCCAATAGCATGACATGGGGTCAAACCAGTTTGAAATCTGAATAAAGACCACACACTTTTCATCCTTTAGAAACACTCATACCACTTTGTGTTGTTTCTCCTCACTAAGCTTCATTTTCTGTTTTTTACATACCAGTGTAAGACTAATACACAGACATTTGTGTATGTAAAGTGAAATGAAACAAAAGTATATTCAATTAAATGCTTCTCTCCAAGAGTAAGTCAGACAAGTTATAAGCTTTCTGATGCCATTTCCTTTAAAGATATAGAGGATTATTAAAGTTTTTATTTAGATACAGCCTTCAAGTTGAATGTTGCTACCATAAAAATTCCTGATCTGATTATTTTACACTGAATGGTGAGCCTAGAGAGCTTTCTCAGCTTGACCAAGGTATCGGGGGAAGAGTTCCTTCAGTTTCTGGCAGAAAAGCATAAGGGATACCGTCCAAAATCTCACAGAATTCAGGAAAAGAGTGATTCCAGTGATAGTCCAGATAATCCAGAAAGGAAACAGAATCACAAGCCCGACAAAGCAACTCTCCATCCTGCACTCATTGGCATCTAAAAATCACTGGATAATATTGCATTTTGGGGTCACAAAGTAATGCATGAATACTATATAATGAAATGCATTTCATGTGTTTTAACATATATTTTGCTGCAGTGGCATTTTCTTCCCTTTTATTCTGTATACTTTGCCCTTTGATGTCTAAATTCAGGTGAAAAATGCTAATGGAAAACATTCAGTTGTGGTGCAATGTATTTCCCCGTTTCATTCAAACTGTCACGGAGGACTTTATTTAGATATTTTCCTTGTTACCTTTTCTGATTTTTTTCTTCTCTAATTAGCTTTATGCTTTGTTTCAAATTTTCTTCCCTTTTGTTTTAAATATTGGAACTCAAATCTTACACTGTTTATGGCACACAAATTCCTTCTGCAGCCTCAGGCGAGAGTTTATCATGCCCTTCAACTGCTCGCAGTTCATTTTAAACAGTATCTTTGTCCTCTTCAGCTTGAGATAAAAATCCTTAAAATCAAAGGCCACTAGTTAGAAGAGCCTACATTTGAAGTGCCTTGAAGTTTTTGGGTTTCCTTTCATTTCTGCAGGCTTCGGATCAGCCTATACAGTCCTCTTTGTTCATTTATAACCACAAAGAGGAGGTTCTCTTTCATTTATCAGAACCATAGCCACTCAGATAAAAAAAGATGGGTTTTTTATAACTGATTTTATGGAGTTACAGTTATTTAATGACCTTACAAGCTAAAAGCTCATTATGTGTCTCCTGTTAAACCGCTGGTAATGATCTGACTAGGACTAGGCTACGCACAGAGTCTGGGCTGGTCTAACTAAACTGCAGAAGACCCAGACTCATTAGAGCGTGTCATCAGAGCGAAGCCAAGCACGAGCCCAAGGTGGCTTGCCAAAGCTAGTGGGGTAAACGTGGAGCTCTGCCTGGCCTGTACTGGAATCTGAGCTGTCACTGCCACATGGAGCCGGGATTGACTTATTAAGAGTTTGATGAGAGGCACTTGGTATTCTGCAAGGAAGGCGGCCTTTCCGTACGCATTGGGAATGAAGGAGTTATGGCGTTTCTATGGGTCCTGCAAGCCTTTTATTTCATTCAGCTCTCCGCTGCTGCACAGCATGAACTGACTGAGCCCCAGAAGAGGTTAACGAGCACAACAGCCATCATTTGTGAGGAGTGGGAAAGAGCCATGTGCTGCACCAGCTTCTTTTCAAGGCTCCTGATTTTTTTTTGTCTTCACACTGGCACAGGGGCAAGCACCCAGCATAGCTTGTCTTGAGGAGCTTGGCAGCACTCTCCTCTCCTGGCAAACCTGATGAAGCCAAATAAAGTAATCTGTGCATTGTCTGTTCCTTCGCTTGGGTGACTTTTAAGTTGGGAATAAAAAGAGCAGGGGGGATAAGACCTTTGGATTTGGGGCTGTGTTACCATTCATACCATAAGCATCTTGCTCGGGACAAACTAACTGAAATTTTCTATTGAAATCCCACCTATTAAGTAGAAATTATTTTTTGAGACAGCTCCCTCTCCCCCCATCCTCCTCCCCTCATTTCTGAAGCCATCATTGCATGGATTTATTCTATTCAGCCCTCACATTAGCAGATGTGAATGAGGGAATCTGACTGAGCCTGTCAAGGCAAAGAAAGCCATGAAAGAAGAGGGAGAAGAAACATTACAGAACTATAATGGCAGCCACAATGGAAATATGCTGGCGTGAAAACAATTAATGCAATCGGTGCTCTAAGTTCATGGCTTATGCTGAAATCAGGCAGCTCCTGGAAGCACAAAGCTCACTGCAATGTAGGGACAAACTTGAGCCACCGAGGAAAACGCAAGTAAAAAGGCTTTGCTTGTGCATAAAAAGCTACTCTATGAAGGGGCTTTAGCAAGTGACTTCTCTGCCATAAGTTGCTGTGGCGGCTGCCGCATCCAGAGCCCTGCTCAGGGACCAGAAGGCAGCTGGAGCAATATAATGCAAGGCTTCTCATGGATGATGAGCATGAACCCTTGCAACCATGCCACTGGATGTGAGAACTGGCCTTAGCAGCTTTCGTCTTCTTTGCACATCCGAACTCTTCCCCTTCCAAATACAATAAAAAGCCAAAATCCTGAAAAGGTTTGCCCAGGAGAAAGGGGAAGGTCAGCTGAAATGTTTTCTTTCAATAATCTCAGGTGCTTCAAACCAGAAAAATAAAATTTTTCACCTAGAAAATTTTGAAATAGGCAATTTCAAGGATTTGTCCTTTCCTAAAAACAGGCTTTGTTGTAACTAAATACTGTCTCACGGGAAAGAAGAAACAGTTTTGGAGATACCTAACTAGCTCCATTATAAGTATACTGACTTCAGATGTCCCCCATAGCACTTAAGAGTCACACAGAAAGAGTAGTACAGTACAACATTTGCACAGCAGAAGTGACTGCTTCCCAAAGCTCAAGCTACTAATGACCCATGGTAGCAGAAGCAATAATTAGGCAAAAAAAGTGAAGTATTACAAAGCATGCAACTCCTTACTAGCCTACATGGCAGTAGGTCTATAACAGGATTAAAATTCATACGCTGATTTGGATATTTTTGCCTTCCATAATTAATATAAAGAGGACAAAGGAAAATAAGGGAGAGAAATGGAAGTTTTCCACTCTGAGGCGTTACGATGTGGAAAGTGATGATAGAAAGAGAGACTTTCTGCTGATGTCAGTGATCAGGCGCGTGGCCATCTAAATCACCCACCATGTCCCGGGCCTAGAGGGCAGAGATCAGGCATGCCAGGGAAGGAGTTGCCAAGGCTCCCTCTGAGCTCTACCAAAGATTTCGCCCTCCCATCAACTCCATTTCCAGGAGCACCCTGAGAGGGCGATGAATTTCCCCCTTTGAAGCAACCTGATTTAGTGTCTTGTCCCCAGCCCCAAGTTTGGGGTCTTTCTTTCACCTGCTGCACAGTTACAGCAACACTTAGACAAAATTGTCACTAGATCTCCCATCTGGTACAGACACATGTATAATTGCTCAAGACGGCATCCAATGAACTGAGATAGTCCCTGTCCCTTTTGTTCATATCAGGATTTACTTTTTAAATAATTTAGCAATCTGAATTACAGGCTGGATAGGTTGAAAATATATTTCTAATAATTTTTTATTATTATTATTTACAAAGGAACTCAGTCTTTCCTAAAATTTGCTAAATTTCCTAGATTGGCAGGTATTATGAAACAGGTTTCTAGCTGTCTCCCCACATTGTACCATCCCATTTGCATCTTGCTTCTTTTTAATACAGCAGTAAAAGAATGGTACACATACTGTGGTTCTATTCATAACTTATCTCCTTGTATAAATAGAAATGATCCCTCAAAATGCAAAGGAGATTTATTGGGGTCTTTTTCCTTTCTCTCATTTTAAAATCACCTCTTTCCTTTGTAGTTATAAATAAGGCTTCTTTTCTTCCCTTTTGTGAAGTCTGCAGTAGCTATCAGTCACTGCTGTAGGTCACAAACTTATTACACACCACAATGATAAATCACTCTCAGGGGGCAGCTACTGGATGTTAAACATGGCTCTGTCCCACATTAATGCAGCAAGGCATACAAGTGGACCTGCAGTATCCCACTTCACCTGAAATTCTCAACCACACAGTTATTTTCAGGAGAGTTCTCAGCAAGATTTTTTTCCTTCTGTCGTGGTTTAAGCCCAGCCGGTAACCCAGGACACCTTCCCATTTTCCAAGGGAGACGCATGTTTCCACTGGGCTCTGTAGGAGCCCAAGTGCCCCAGGGCAATCACCGTAAGAGCATTGAGTTGTGAGGTCTTGGAGGACTTTGCTGCTCTGGCCCAAGAAACAATCACTAAGCTAGAGGGAAAGGGAGAGAAGAAGCTGGAGACACTGTGTGACACAGAAAATCTGGCCCTAAAGAGAAAGTACTGAACAATAGTTTCACTGTTAGAGAAAATAAATGAGTTTGGAGTCGGTGCAAACATAAAGCACTATCAAAAAACTCAGTTTGTTAGGAGAAGGCTTGCTGAATGCCAAAAAGTAAGCCAGGTATCAAGTGTTGTACATCAGCTACTGAATTAAAGTCCAAGCCTCAGACTTTGTACACTATGGAATTAGTTTAAAAATGACAAAACTATATATACACTATCCAGTTACCATATTGCTGTGTTTCATACACAGTCCCTAAGACAGTACTAAAGCTATGCAAAGGAGCATATTTTCTTTGCTCCTTTTTGTTCAAAATAGAGTAGACAACATAAACAAGATGTTATAAGCCTGCTATGCTAATTAGATTATTATTAGAATGCACAACTTCTAACTATTTGACAAAAAAGCAGGCAAAATGGGGAGAGCAGCAGCAAGCGGCGGTGTTTGCCAGCTCCCTATTATGACAGGGTGTAAATAGAGGTTAGGCTCATGCCTCTGTCTGCGAGGAGGTCACATCAAACCGCTTTCACCCCACTAGCAAGGTGAAAACAAGACCACACAGACAAAGAGGAATTGAGCTTCAGCTGGCATGACTGGAACCAATGCCAGTCAAAGAGTTCATTGAACAGTTCAATCATTTATCTTGACAGGATATGATTCTTTTTGGACTCCTTCTAGCACCCAGGCACAGCCAGCTCCTTAAATGCTGACACAGTATTTAATAGCTCTAATGATCCAAATGAATATTTAGTCTAGAAAATTAACTTTTGATAACAGTGGCTGATATACCCTCTTTTGGCATACTGTGTTTATCAAATGTTATGGTAATTTATCACTGGGGAAACCAGAATGTTAGCTTTTATGGACAGACTCCAGTACTTCTTTTTAAATGAAAGTTTAGAGAGGGGATTTGCAGTGGTAGGTACCACACAGGTTGCCTGAATATGTATTTGACATCCTTAATGAAAAAACACATACGGTCCGGCTGAGGGATTTCCAGGTTTCACAAGTCTTGCTGCAAGAGGTGCCGCATAGGGATAAAAGTATGTAAGTCTGCAATAGGATTTCTTTCCAGATACATCCTGTGCTACATCACAGCACTGCGCAGGTTTCCATGTTTTACCGCCGATTTCAAGGGGAATGGATCCAACAGTAATTATTTTTGTGGTCCCATCTTGGATCCAACAGTAATTATTTTTGTGGTCCCATCTAAGATATCTTTAGGCCAACTGGCCACAAAGCCAACAACCTATTCTCCCTTTTAAACCAACTTTATGTAAATCTCTCTTTTTCTGACAACTAACTGTGTGTGGTGCTTCTTAGGCTTTCACCCTTTCAACCCCACAGAGAGATCAGGGCAGAGGCACCCAAATGCTTTATGATGCTGGGCATCCATGTCTTAAGCTGCACTCAGATGAGTTTTTAATCGATATGTCATGCATCCAAGAATTTCCTAAGAATTAACTCAGCAAAGAGAACAAACCCCAAGCCCCTTCTGAAGTCAATAATATTCAGAATGAGCAATATTTCTGAATACTTCTGTGAAGTACTCTGTATGACCAAGAGCCTAAGAGACAAAACATCTTCATGCATCTATCACATGGAAGTCAGTTACAGAAAAGCAATCTGTAGCCCTTGCTGACAAACAATAATTTAAGAAATAGAGAATAAAATACACCCTATCTGGTGTCATAAACTGTAGTTTCACCAAGGGATTTCCATGGTGTTATTAACTTTGAGAGACAAGCTCAAGTGGTTTAAATAATAGAAAGAAGAAAATCTTCCACGACATTACATCTCAAAGCACACTTCCTTGTATGTAATATATAGGGCAGCCTCACTCCAAATACATTTGAGTTTTTCCATTTCATGTCCTGCAGATGATGTTTGCAGCTCTGTGCAGGTATCTAATTTCCAACCAGAGACATTACACCAGGGGCAGCATGAGGTTATAGCAACAAGCCAGGCAAAAAACAAATTATGCAAAGACTGCTCAAAATAATACTGTAATTCCATCTATTGTGCAACCTTTGCCTTCAAAGGATAGAGCAACGTTCTGCTCACTGGACAGAGTTTTCATAAAAACCAACATAGCTTATCTATTCTTACCCAACTTTAAGCAAAAATAATAAATATTTCACTTTACAAAATTGCTACCATGTTATTCTTTGTCTTTCATGAGTCCCAGATGACCCAAGACTTTTAATTTCTCTTTCTCAAAGGGTAGAAACAAATGGGAGCATGTGTCTGCACCAATTGCTTTTGGATAAAGAAATTATAGATTAAATATAAAGTTTTTATGGCAAGATGGTGACACATCTGGGCACCCTGACCAAGAAACAGAGATAATAGATTTTCTTATGCAGTACTTGCAACAATAGGAATAGATTATTACAGATTTGTGAACACTTTAAGACAGTTTGCTTTTCCAAGGAGTGTAGATCCCCAGCTCCACTAGAACTATACCCATTTATGCAAACCAGTGTTTTAGGCTCCAGAGCGTAACCACCCTTTACAAAATCCTCTGAAAGAAACCAAGTGGATACTGAATAAAGTTCCTCAAATGGATTATTAACTGGCTGAAATATATGAAATAAAAGAAAGGAACAGATTAACAGTTTTTCAACTTAAAGGGAAAATATTGGCCAGGAAGTGAGATACATGACTATGCTGAAAACATAGCTGAAAATAGAGTTTCTAATGAGGCAGCAAAACATATCATGTTACAAAAATGGTCTAGTGGGAAGTGTTCCTGCCCATGGCAGGGGATTGAAACTGGATGATCTTTAAGGTCCCTTCCAACCCAAACCATTCTGTGATTCTGTGAAAATATTTGGAGAGATCAATTGAGTGAACTGCTGCAAGAGGATTTCAGCAAGTCAGAGAGGACAAGCAGCAAATGAAATCCTGCATTAATCCACTCGCACATGGAAAAAATAACCATGACCCAAGGATGGTCTTTAAATCAGTATTTGCACTCCATAAAAACATCTGGGAGCTGTGTGGCGCTCTCTCTCTGAAACATCAGCTAAATGTTCAAGAGTAGGCAGCAAAGCATATGGAATGCTAAGAATTTTAAGGAGAACTGAGAATGAAACAGAAAAAGTACTGTTGTATAACAATGCGAATCTATAAAACATCTTGAATGCTGTAGGCAGCCTGGCTCATCCCATTTCAAAAGCAACAGAAGTAAACTAGGAAAGGTTTAATCTCAGAGAAGGGCAAAACTCAGGTCAGAGGTCTAGAAAGGATCCTGTATGATGAGAAACTGGATAAACTATAACCTTTGTACCTGGAAAACAAACAATGGGGGGTAAGGGATGGAAGGATGTTATAGAATTTCAGAAAGTCACAAAGAGAGTGTTAGCTATTTCTCACACCCCAGCACGTAGGGAAACTCAACCACAGTATCTGACAGGAGATTTGAAATAAAAGAAATGGGCTTTTTCACACAGTGTGCCACAACATTGGGAAGTCACTGTCACAAGATGATGATGATGGCTTGACTTCGCGAACGAAGATTTTGGGAAGGGCTTTACCCACGCTTACTACAAGCGCGCTGA